>PVKB01005168.1:0-35443 GCA_004027205.1 Ctenodactylus gundi | reverse complement strand
CTTGAAGCTTCTTTAGCTGACATCTTCAAAGTGTGCTAAACATCTCCCACATGCCAGTTCCAAAGGCTTCTGAACCATATGGTAGGGAAAAGTCACACAATGGAGTACTACTCTGCCTTAAAGATAAATTTGAGTCATTTGTAGGAAAACAGATGAAACTTGAGACCATTTTGCTTGGAGAAATATTGCAAATCTTCTCTAATATGATGAATATAAATCATAAATAACTAAAACAGCCAAACAAGAGAGATGGTAGGATGTAAGAGACAGATTTGTTAAGGGAGAGGAGTGGTGGAAGGACGTGGGGGGCTGGGAAATGGGGAGAACCAGTGAATAGTAGTTGATGTGATGTGGATGTGCAAAATTCCTCAAGTTTACTGTAACTGTTCTACATTACAAATACATAAAAAAGTACTAAGTCTTCAGGACAAAAATAAGAAATAAGTTGAGGATACAGCTCACTATAAAGGCCCCGGGCTCAGTCCCAGTGCCCTTCCAAAAAAATACTGAGCAGTTACACAATTTTCATCACTTTGTCCTCACACTCAAATAATTTGTTAGTAGTTTATGGAAAGAAAAAAAACATACAAACGACAATATAAATACAATGTAAAAGGTGAATTATTTTATAATCTATAAATATAGAAAGCCTTTGCTCACCATAAGTGTAAGTCCAGAAGCAATAATATGACAATTTTAATATTAAAAGATAAGAAATTATCTAGGGAATAACTCACCACAAACAAAGTCAAAACAAATGACAAGTCAGAGCATAATTTCAGTGTTAAAGAGGATATTCCTTAAATATAAAATGTTCTAAAACAGATGACAGACTCCAATACCTTGCTAGGGAAAAAAAAGCAAGAGGTTTAAACACAAAGTTCACCGAGAAAAGGAGAATGGCCTGTAAATATATAAAGTGTTTCTTTTACTTCATTTAAATGAGAAACAGACCAGCAATTACACGAAATGCTGCTACTCAGTTGTTACATTAGAGAAATCACTGTTACCGTCTTCTTGCCCATCCTCCATGTCTGCAATAAAAGAAACTACTGGCAAATCTATTATGAAGCAGACATTCTCACACATTGTTGGAAGACATAAAAAATACTATAAATATTGTGAAGAGAAATTTCCTATTATAAAAAAATTGCATTTGTACTTTGAAAATCAGAAATCCCATTTTTGGAACTGCATCCTGAAGTCATACATCAATGCACATGAGAGAACATAGGCACAGATGTATTCTCTGTCCAACAGTAGTCAGCATTTTAATGAATCGCCAGGTTCAGCTATGCGATGGAGTACTAGGAAACCTCAGAACATAGTGAGATTCATCTCCATGAGTTGCTTTGGAGTTGTCTTCTGTATGCACATCATCAGGGAGTCAATCAAGACTGCAAAGAGCGTTCGTGGAATACTTTTCACTCACATAATCTGCTCGTTTGCAACTGGGGCTAATTTCGTTCTGAGGGTATATCTGGTCATTCCTGGAAGAATTTCTAGCTGTCATAACTGAGAAGATGATACGGGTATATAGTGTGCAGAGTTATGGCTGTTCAGTCAGCTTCTCAAGACAAAAATTAGCAATTTAAATAATTAGCAATCAGATTTTTTTCACAAAAGGAATTATGGGTTTTTGAGACAATGGATAGACTAGAAGGAGAATTAAAAAACATAAATTGGGCCTAGAATAATTTACTGCAATGGAAAAACAGAGATACACTCAGAATCTAGGGTGAGCAGGTCAAGAGGAATGAGAATGCAGCTAGCAAGGACTATCATTGGCCAAAGCGGACAAATTCAAACATAAATTTTGCATATAAAATATCTATGACTACCATTCAACTCCAAATATTTAAAAATATGTGTGTCTGAAATTATAAAAATCTCTGCAATTATGAAGATAAAATTACATTATTAAAAACAGTATAGGATATAAAATCAGTATCAACAAGTACATAATTTCTCTATGCGTTGATCATGAGCTAGCTGAGAATGAAATCAAGGACACAATTCCATTCACAATAACTTTAAATAAAAAAACACCTAGTGATCAAATTAACCAAGGAGTTGAAAGACCACTACATTTTAAATTACAGCACATTTAAGAAAGAAATTTAAGAAGATACTAAAAGAAAGACCACACATGATCATGGATTGGCTGAATTAATATTTTTAAATGTAAATAATACCGAGTGAAATGTACAGACTCAGTGGAACATCACACAAAATTCTAATGACACCCTTCTCAGAATTAAAAAAAAAAATCCTAAAACTCACATGAAAATACAATTCACCTGGAATAGCTAAACGCAACAAACTAAAACACAAAACAAAAATAATCAGATGAGTGCCCAAACCACTCCCAGGAATGTGCCTGAAGAAATTAAAGCCACGTAACACAGAGAAACCTGGATATTTATGCTGATTAGTTCACAATAGCAAAGATACAGTTCTAGCCTGGGTGGCCATCAAGAAATGGACGGGTAAAGACTATGTGGTGTAAAGCACAATGGAGTAATATGCAGACATGCAGAGTGACAAAACTATGTCATTTTCAGAAAAGATAGATTGAACTTGAGATTAGCATATTTAGCAAAATGAACCGGTCTCACAAAGACAAATGTACATTTTTCTAATATATATGGAATCTAAAAACGTGCAAGTAGAAATGGAAGCATGATTAGATAAGAGAAGGAGAATAAATGGACAAGGAAACGTGTAGGGCAAGGGTCAGTTGTAATGAGATAAAAGAAAAGAATTGCTAATTATGCACTGAAGAGATTGTAATTTGACATGGGTTTCTCTAGGAGAAAATATGTCCATTATACTTTGTAAAGTAAAACAACAGATCACTAAACAGTGTATGTGGCACTGTTAATTTATTTCAAAAATGTGTTGATGTGCAGAGATATCAAGCAATCATCTAGAAGGGTGTTCTCGTAGTCGTTTTAGTCTGTATCTGAAGGTGAGTTGCTGAGCACATTTTTCTTTTGCTCAAGCATGTATGATTTTTTTTGACCTGTGCTACTGCAAAATGTTTCTAAGGAGAGGAAATTAGGAATTGCTGTATGTGAGTGACGCATGCCAAGTAGCTCGACTGTAGTAATCATTTCACAATGTATATTTATCTCGAAGCATGCTGTTGTATATTTTATTTGTCAATCATACTCTAGAACATGCAGAATAGTAAGTGATACTCAGGAGAAGCTCAAGGCAAACCTTCACATTGTGGTTCAGAACTCTTAGGGTCCAATGTAAATCATGGCAGAGGACATAATCTCCGTGTTAGGAGTAAGGGCTGGATTCAGTGGGGAGGCCCGTTGAAATAATATTTACAATTGTCACAGAGTTAGTTAGATTAGAGCCTTTTGTCTATGAACTTGAAAGGAGATACATCTGAAAAGAAAGAACCAAAAAAAAAAAAAAAAACAATGGCCAAACAGGCATAACAGAGACGACCAAGAGAGCCAAAGCACAGGAGTAAGAAATAACTTGCTGAATGGAGTTGTCAGTAAGGCGGAAAAATGCCCAACACAAATACAGACCGATTCTGGGGCTGTGCAGACCGGACGACCCGAGCAGAAGCTCTCAGTAAGCCCGTGGTGAAAATGAACATACAGGAATCGTATTGAAGACTAAATGTTGCCACCCAGGAGGAAACGATTATCGCCACAACAAGAAAAGAATTTACTAAGAAAACAGGAAGATATGAAAATGAATTGACTAGAATTGTCAGACATTAATGAGGTATTTATTAAAACATGAATGAAATATAGAATGACACAGCTAGAGTACTGTGCTACAGAATTTGATAAAACTTAAAAAATTTAGAAAGTAAGGAAGAAGACAGAATAAAAAGGGTCAATAGGAGTCTTATGAGTGAGAGGGAAAGAGCGGATGGGTCAGACAGAAGTGAAATAGCGACAGAGAAAAGTAACAGATTATTTTGTTTTTTAAACATAAAGCCCCACTATGTAGTCCAGGCCGGTCCTGAACTCACTGTGGAGTCTAGACTGGCTTCCAAATCTAGGAAATCCTCCTACCTCTGCCTCCCAAGTGCTGGGATTACAGATGTGTGCCACCATACCTTGTTTATGTAATGCAGAGAAATCAAAGAGCCTGTGCTTGTTGGGCAAGTGCTCTAACCACCATACTATTCCTCCAGCCCAAGGCTGATTGTTAATAAAACAATTTAACAACAAAAAAACCTCACAAAATAAAAAGTAGGGCAAAATTTAAAATACTCATTAAATTATGTTTAGACAAAAAAAGCATTTGGGGTCTAATGACATGTTCACATAGCATTCATGTGCTAAAATGCCAGGTTATATTTATGCATAACTTGTATTAAAATATTTTTATATTTTTGCAAAAATTTTACATCATTCTTGTGCATCTTTTACACATGATAGTTTAAGTTGTTTGCACTTTTGAGGATTTCTGCTCCATAGTTAAACAAAATTTTTCACATTTCAAATAATCAACTTTAGCTTTTGTAGATTATTTTTCATTATACTGATGTATGCCATTGATTTCATTATTACTTATAAATCCTGAGATATTATTCCAATGGTGCCTGAAACCTGACACATTATTAACTTGATACAATTCAGCAGCCTACTATCATCCTTACGTTGAAAATTTTTAAAATCATTGAAGTCAGAAGCTGGTGACACAATTCAGTAGTTACATTTGCCTAACATGCACAAGATATGGGCTCAACTCCCCAGCACCACATACAAAGTGCATGCCTGTAATCTCAGCAATAGGGAGGCTGAGGCAAGAGGACTGCCTTGAATTTGAGGCCAGCCTGAGCTACACAGTAAGATGGGATCAATCTATTTTTTCTCAATAACTGAGAAAAGAACAATTCAAAAAAGAAAAAAATATCCTTGCTATCACTTTGTTTTATACTTTGAAGATATATTGACCAATATATTAATAATATAATAAAACAAAAACTTTAGTAGAAAACATCAAAACTGCCCCAATAGTTAGAAAATGGAAAATACTCTAATCCCTTAGATGGCATAACATTATTATAAAGATATATATGTTCTTCCAATTTTGTATGCATTCAATTCAATATGAACAAAATCCTGAGAGCTCAAAATACTTATCTCAGATATTATAGAGCAGAACTAAAACTCTAAAAGACATAGGTAAGTATATGACAAAAATTGTAAGTGTGGGCTTGCTTATGTTCTCAAGTCATAAGATATATTACAGTTGTAGCCTGGAAAATAGTGATGAGGAGGGAACAAGAACATGTGAACATTTAAGGAAATAAAAGAATTCAGAGATGGACTCATGTACACAGAGAAATGTATTTTATTAACTTTATACGGTGAGTGCATAATATATACTACAGAGAGAATTGTCTCAAAAGAAGCGAATCAAAGTAAACTTCACTTTAGTCCAAAATTTGAGTTTATGTTGGCGACCATCACCTTCCAACTGAAGGACTTTCCTTATTCTCTTTGCTGTGCTTATACACTGGGGGCATATTCTTTTCGATGAATTTTGGTTTGAATAATGTCTTTGTCCTCCTTTATATTTAAGGATGTTGCCATCGGATACAAACATATTGGCAGCCATTTTCTTCCTGCCCTTCCGGAATGGAACTCGGTATCATCTTCCCTGCCTCCCCTCTTCTCAGTCTGAATCTAGCTGCGGGTCTTCCTCACTGTTTCTGGCACGATATTCTGTCTACTTTGAAAGCCCCCCTTTGGCTTTCAGGTTTCAGCAGTGTTTTTTCTTACGATAACTCAAACGTGGCTTCTTTTGTCCTAGTCTTTCTCTAGGCTTGTAGTGCCCGTTGAATTTGGAGACTCGTGTCTAAATGCTCTTCGACAAAAATCTCAGTATCCTTTGGATACTTGAACTATTTATTTATTAAGCCCTGTGATTATGTATTTTTCTTATGCTCTTTTTAGCATTTTCTGGCCTTTAGGCTTTTAAACATATTCTTTTTTTTTAAAACAGGGTCTCTCTGTAGCACAGGCTGGTCCTGAACTGACTATAGAGCCCAGGCTGGTCGTGGACTTGGCAATCCTTCTGCCTTGACCTCCTGAGTTCTGGAATTACAGGTGTGTACCACCACTTCCACATTTATATGATGCTAAAGAATCATACCCAGGGCTTTGTGCTCGCAAGGCAAGTACTATGACTGCTGTGCTATTCCTCCAGTCCCCTAAAAACATTCCTTATATATTCTTTTTATACTTTCTTTCTTTCTTTCTTTCTTTCTTTCTTTCTTTCTTTCTTTCTTTCTTTTTTTTTTTGAGACAGGGCCTCACTCTGTACTCCAAGCTGGTCCCAAGCTCACTATGTAGCCCAGACTGGCCTTGAACAGTGGGCAATCTTCCTGCCTCAGCCTCCCGAGTTCTGGGATTACAGATGTGAGCCACCACGCCATTTATGCAGTGCTGGTGTATTAGTTTGGCTTCTTTCAAGAGACAGAATTTACAGATTTTTATCACAAAAAGGTTTATTAGGAAGGCTTACACATCCAAGAATAGAGATGGTCCAAGATGGCTGCTCAGCCATGAAGTAGATCTTCCCGTGGGGACTGCAGAACAGCCTGGTGAGGTGAGAGTCTGCTGAAGATCTCAGATGAAGACTAAAGCCTGAAGATCTGTGACTGAAGAGCAACAACAGGCAGACAGGCACAAGTCGAGACTAGAGCGAATCTGTGCTGACCATCTGAGATGTGTACCCAAGTCAGCGTCTGTAGACAATGGCAAAGGCGAGAGCTGTCCCAGAGGAAGAAGCTGTGACAATCTTCCCTCTTCCCCCCTTTTACACCGTTGGAGTTCCAGTTGCCCCTCCCACATCTGGGTGGGTGCTCTTCTCTCATTGGCCAGCCCAAAAATGACTCACACTCTAATCCAGATCAGTTCTTGATCCCCAATCTAGGGTGGTTGACAAATCCTAATCCTAATGGAAATGTGGTTCCTAACTCCCTCAAGTTGACACAATCTCTTCAACGGACACAGCTGGGGAATCAAACTCAGTTACTTAGTGTTTGACTTAGTGCTTGCTGGGCAAGCACTTTAACCACTAAGCCATTCCTCCAGTCCATCTTTATATATTCTTTTGAGCCAGTTCACAATTGCTAAATCCTTGTGAGCTTGAGGTGTGTTAAAAAAAAAAAAAACCTCACCCATAAGCTCTTGATTTCAATTATTGTATTTTTAGGGGTTTTCCCCCACATTTTATTGATACGTATAAGTGCAAAATTTAAGGTTTACAATGAAGTTGAGCATTTTGTGCAGCATACGTATCTTGTCAAGGTGACAAGGACTTCCCCACTCTCCTTTTGTCGCTCCCCCCACCCAACCCTCCTTCCCTCCCCACCCTACCCCCTGTTTCACTTATGTTTTAAGTTCCAAAAGAGTTGTGATCTGGGTCTCTCATATCAGAGAGACCATTTGATGTTTCACCTTCTGCTTCTGACTCACTTCACTAAGCATGATGCTCTCTAGTTTCTTCCATTTAGGTTTTGAATTATAATTTTTAATAAAAGTTTACTTACCTGCAGAGATTTTTAATCTTGCTTTATGTCCCCTTAAATATAGTTAGCATACATTTTTCTTTTATTCCTTTGATGTTTTCTCAGAAAATTAATGGAGATTGTTCTTTGGCAAAATAAAAGACTAACCCAAGAGAGAAAGATACTTGATCTACTAGGAAACTCAGCATATAAAAAAGACATAAAAAATGCCAAGAAGGTAGCCATACCGCATTCGCATAAATAACAGCTTAACTAGAGCTGATGGATTGGGAGCTGGAAGTGGCACTCAAGGGGACAACTAATTAGTTGACTTTTAAAACTGTGTTTAAGACCTTGGAATTTATTACTGATCAATTATTTTTCAAGGTGTCTTAATATTTAGAAAAATGCTATTTAATTACAGAAGAAAAAAGACCATGAAATTCAGGCAATTATTTACTGTAAATGAAACTAAGGGTTGAAGGGATGCACGTGTATCATCGCACATTTCTCGTATCTACAGTGGTCTGAAATGTTGACTAAGAAGGGGCTGGCTGTATTGAGAAGATGAAGGAGCAAGAGAAATGGGGCGTCCGGGTAGGAGTCGTCAGAACAGCTTCTTCCTAGCCAAGAAGTTTGCGAATTATATGTAACACTGAGCGATCAAGGTGTGCAACTTAGGAACATTGTTGAGATGTAGAGAGATAGGGACATTAAGGAAGAATTTACAGGATGAATCTTGCTTCTAGATCAAGAGTGAGAAAATGAGATGCTCTAGGCATGATTTAGTGCATTATGACTTTTAATATATTGATTTAAAAGCATAGACATTTATTGATTTTATAAAAATTAAAATTAAATTAAAAGCTGTAATTTTGTGCCTTAGTAAGTATATTGAAGAAAATTATTCAAATTCTTTGTTCACTCATTTGAAAACATCAAAATACTCACCACTGTTTATAATAATAATTTAGTAGTAAATATACTTATTACAAAACATTTAAAACCTTAATTATTTAGTATAACACATATTGTTCTATAATACAAGATTTAATAACATTTACTCTTACTTATTAAATATACAGTACATAAAAATCCTTGTTTTTTCACTTATATTAATTACTCCTGTAATGAATTATCATGTGAAAAACTGCTAATAGTGAAAACTGTTGGGTAGAGAATTTTTCGTAGCATTTTTCTTCTCCATCTCATTGTCATTTTTTTTTTTTTTTTTTGCTTTGAGGAAGAATATCTCAAATGATTGACTGCAGCCTAAAGGGAACCTAATCATTTGTCTAAAATTATTTGGTTTAGGTGAGATAAAAGGACTTTTCTTGAGATGTACAACATTTGTTAATACTGTCAGGTATTTCCCCAAACGAAAGTGAATGACTGATTGCTGAGTTATATTTCCAGGGGCCGTGTTTGCAGACATTCCTTCTAAACTCCCTTGCAAGGGGAAAAGGTGAGTGGCCAATATTTGTTTCTCACTCATGTACAAATTAGTGTGGTTTGGTTCACAATGTTAGTTATGAGAGAATAGGCATGATGTGAAAGGCATGAAGGAGATAGTGAAGAAATTCTGAAGTGGCTCTTAGCACGCAATTTAACTCTCGCATTAATCCGGCACAGGAAAGATGAGCTGTGACGATGGCAAAACTCCCATGATCTCTCTGTCGGAACTCTTCCTGCGAGTTGCGTCTGCCAATCAGATGCATTAGATTGAGGCTTTGATTGGGACTGAGCCGCTGGGGAAGAGAAACATGGTGTGACGTGGGATGTGTGACCTTATTGGCTGGGCTCCTGGCCTAGTGCCAGGGGGGTGGAGCAGCGACTTCGCAATTTTGCAAGTGGCTTTCCAAGTGGGTGATTCCTTGTTAATTTATCATTTACCTATTGAGCTCACCAATTCCACAGTCTTCTAATAATAATAATAATACTAGAGGAACAAATATGAGGACCTTTTCATAACTAATGTTCTGAGCTTTTTATTAATGTTTACTCAATAGCTGATTTCTTAAGACTGTTTTCCAATTTTGTAAGCTCGTATAATATTCTGCCATAAACTTCCTTGTACCTAAACCTGTTAAACTGGCTGCTATTTTCTTGGGTTGGACACCAACTGATACGAAAGGTCAGTTCTGTGACATGGATGTGTAGAAACTAGTGAAAGAATTCCAATTGACATATTACTATCTATAAGGGAAGAGAAGTGTCTATACCTGGCTTTGCTCCTGGCTTACAGATGAGAAGATGTCTTCAAAAGGAAGAAAGGCTCTCTCTAATGACATATACATTTTGTCTAGCCTTTGAAAAATCAAAGGTGTCAAAATTGTATTTCTCATGCAGTATCCTTAAATATAAAGGACAAAGACATTTTTCAAACAAAATTCTTCTAAAAGAATATGTCCCCAGTATATATGCACAGTAAAGAGAATAAGGAAAGTCCTTCAGCTGGAAGGTGCTGATCACAGACCTAAACTTAAATTGCGTTTCTTATGCAATGGAACAGTAGCCATGCTAAAAAACGTAATGTATGTTGTCATTACTCACATATCATGGAATTTCCAACTCAAATAAAAGAAATGGTCACAAAAATCAGAAAAGTTTAAAGTGGAATATGTGATCACTGCAGAATTTCTTCATAATAATGAAAAATAAAATCAAAGTAAATTTTAATATGGCCTGTCTTTTACCTTGTTGAGGTAAGAAAAGAGATTAACTGATATCTATAGAACAAACTCTTGATTTCAATTATTGTATTTCAATTATTGTATTTTTAGGGTTTTTTCCCCACATTTTATTGATATGTATACGTGCAAAATTCAAGGTTTACAATGAAGTTGAGCATTTTGTGCACCATACATATCTTGTCAAGGTGACAAGGACTTTTTAATTGCTAAAAATTGCTAAAAATTTCTTCCATTGTTTACTTTTGGTGAACATTTATGTGGGATACATATCCTTCACTCATACGGAGCTATCTGCATAACTCTTCTGAAAAGAACAGAAGAAACAATTTATTAATGTTGATCTCACTTAATAATATATGGTTGCAACTACCAAAGAAAAACTTTGGGATGATAATATTTTGGTGAGAAGAGTTGATGAAAATGTGGAACGTATTTGAAGTAATAGAGGGATTGAAAAACAATTCAAATATTTGAAAAATTAGTGCAATTCAAAAAGTCTAAAGAATTGACCTGTATGGATAACCTGTGTGAAAGATGTGCAAGGCATTCTAGTCCTTTAACTAAGTTACTTGGAAAGGTTCTGACACTGAGTGGAGCCTGGAGCAAGAGAAGGTCCTGCAATAGTTCCAGGCTACTGTGCAGGCTGCTTTGTTTTTTTTTTTTTTTTTTTTTTGAGCCACGTGAACCACCAGATCCAATGGTACTGAAGGTTTCATTGACAGATACAGGTACAGTGTGAGGCCTCTGGCAGGTTCCCACATGTGAATCATGGTAGAAGCCCTTTAGATTTTGGGCTATGGCTTTGCCATCATCTCTAGACATCTAATCTCCTCTTGACAAACAGTTCATGGCTCACTGCCATTCCTTAGTAGAAGCTGGATACCTGGCCGTGGAGCAGCAGTTTACTGTGGGATCTGAACTGCCTGGATGAATGGCTGCTACCCGACTCACCGAGACACGAAATTGGTTATGTTACAGATCATTATCAAATAAAAGTGGTATGTATGTGATTAAGCCTGAGCAGGCCCAGAAAATAAAATTAAACGACATGATGGGATGTACTCTATGGTCAGCTGACAGAGGAAGAGGAGTCTAGGGCCTGTTTTCCAGATGACTGTGTGATTGATCAGGGCCATCCATAACTGGACAGTGGAAGCACTACAGCCTCTTTCCTGCACAACTCCGAGAGTCATGAGAAATATTCACAGTAGACAGAATTTCAGGCAGTTCACTTTGTCATACAGGCAGTGAACCTGGCATATAATTTGCTTGGAAGAAAAATATGGCCAGATGTGTCACTATGTACTGACTTAACTCTCTGTAGTCAACGGACTAAGCGGATGGCCAGGGACTTGCAAAAATATTACTGAAATTTTTGTGATATAGAAATTTTGAGAAGAGTTATGTGGACAGGCAGCTTCATATAAGTGAAGAACATGAAGACAGCTGTGTCCCACATAAGTGTTCATCAAACAGTAAATTCAACGGAAGAGAATTTTAGTAATTAAGGAGATACAATAACTTGTTATATAGATAGCAGTCAATCTCTTTTCTCAGCCACGTCTGTTATTGCCCAAATGATGCATTACAGAAACACTCATGTTGGCAGGGAGGAAGATTGTGCATGTGCTCAGCAATGTGTACTTTTGCTCACCGAGGTTGATCTGGCTACAGCCCCTGCTGGATGCCTGATTGCCAGCAGCACAGACCAATACTGAGTCGTACACAGGGCCCTGTTCTCTGCGATTTGCAGCCTGCGACTTGGCGGTAGGCTGACTATATTGGACAATGCCTAGCAAGGGAAGGGCAGCACTTCATCCTTGCAAGAAAAGACAGTGTGAATTTGCAGTACCTAGCGATTATATCCAACTCGGTGAGTTGGGGCATATACCATATCTCGCCGTAATCATTTTATTTCCCTCTCCCCTTCTCATTCCCTCAACTCTTCCCTTTCCTACACCCTCTTTCCTTCTCCATACACTCTACCTCCGTGTTTCCTACCAACATTCTTTTGGTTTGCGCTTTTACTTATTGATATTCTGAGAGATCTCCATATAAAGCAAATCATGTGATATTTACTTTTGTGTGTCAAATTTATTTTGCAAAGCATATGCATCTTAGTTGTATTCATTTCCTACAAACAGCTCAAATTTATCTTTTTATATAAAAAATTGCCTATTTTATCTCCCAGCAGATTCTGTGTTTCTGTATTAATGTCTGGGTCTGTGATTAAGTTTGATTTGATTTTAATACATAGCAAACCATGTGGTCTACATTCATTCTTCTCTGTGTAGATAACACATTTTTTGACCACCGTGTGTTAAAGAGACTGCCTTTTCTCCTGCATGTTTCTGTCGTCTTTGTTGAAGGTCAGATGGTTGAAGGTGCATAATGTTGTCACATCGTTCTCAATATTCCATTGCTCCTCTTGGCTGTTTTTGTGCCAATACCTTGTGGTTTTTATCACTGTTGCTTTGTTGTATAACTTTATACTGTCTCAATAACTTTTTTTCTTAAATCAGAGACTTTGATGCCACTTGCCTTTTTCTTGTTTCTCAGATTACTTTGGCTATTCTGGGTCTCTTCTGATTCCATGTAAGTTTGAAGATTTTTTCTATTGCTGTGAAAAATACTGCTGATATTTTAATTGAAAATACACGACATGAATCTACACATCTGTGTTTGATATTATGCTATTTTAACAATAATAGCTATGCCAATCTGGAAATAAAGGATGAATATACCAATAGCCAGTAATAGAACTGAAGTAAGAATACAGTTCTTACCAAAAGAGAAAATCCCAAGATCTCTCAGATTCACTAGAGAATTTACCAGACAATTTACCACAGAAGAGCTAATGCCAGTTCTTCTCAAAATTTCCAAGAAACTCAAAGAGAAGAAACAGAGCCAAACTTATCTGTAAAAGCACGAATAACAGTGATACCAAAACTGAGCAAAGACTTAAGAAAAAAGAAAACTAGAGTGCAATTCTTTAATGAAAATCGATGAAAATATCTTCGACAAGATACTTAAAAGCAAAATATAACAAATAATTCAAATAACCATACACCATGACCAATTTGGCTTCATTCTAGGAATGCAAGGATGGCTCAACATACATAAATCAATGAATGTAACACACTAAATAAACAGGAAAAAATTACAAGAACATTTCAATGGTTATAGAAAAAAGCCTTTGACAAAATCTGATTTGACATCTATTTATGATAAAAAAAACTTTGATAAAATGGGTATAGAAAGAGCTGACTTAAGCTGATAAGTCATTTATGACAGATCTGCTACATTATAATACTAAAAGGAAAAAAAAAAAACCCTAAAGCCATTTTTCCTAACATTAGGAATAAGACCCAGGGTGTGTACTCTCACCAGCTCTACTCAAGATCAGACTAACAGCCTTAGGCAGAACAATCAGGCACTGAAATAAAATAAAAGGAACGTGTATAGAAAAAGGAGGAGTTAAGCTATCCTTCTTGGTAATAGTCATGATTGTTTCCATAGAAGACTCCAAAAATTTCTCTTGAAGATGCTTAAAAGAAATAAACAAATTCAACAAAATGACAGGATACAAAATCAATACATAAACAATCAATAGAATTGCTGTATAACAACAATGAGCTTAGTGAGAAACAAAATCAGGAAGACAGTTCCATTTACAGAAGCTTCAAAAATTAAATCAACACATGGAAAAATTAAATCAGCACATGAAAGACATATATCATGAAAACTCAGTGCTCTGAAAAAAGAGACTCAAGAAAACATTAGAAAATAGAATAATCGTTCAAAGATATATTGACAATTATGAAAACAATAGAGTACAATATCTTGTAGGATTAGGGAAAGATTCCCCACAAGACTGTTTATACTCTGAACAAATAGGCACTACGTGGTATCCCCTTTCCCCTTGCCAGAATTCATAGGTCCAGGAATCAAAGGCTGGGAGTAGAAATGGTAGTGGCCACCATTCCCTCTGCTAACCCACTAACTTCACTTATGTTTTCCTCTTGTTGCCCTTATGACTTCATGCTCTGCTGGCTAGTTTTAGTTTCGAAATGGAATGGGATGGCATCTAACAGGAGGCACAACAATGATTCCATTAAATTGGAAGGTAAGATGTCCCCCTGGTCATTTTGGGCTTCTCATGCAGTTGAGTCAATAAGCAAGCAATGAAGTTAAAGTTTTTGGCAGGGGAGGCTGTTCTAGAACACCAAGGAGATAATGAATTACTATTCCACAATGGATTAAGGAAGAATATATTTGGGACATATTATGACCCCTGAGAGTATCTCCTAGTGTTATCCTGCCTTATTATAAAAGCCAATGGGAAAGTGTAATGACCCAAACAGTGCAGGGTGACAAAGGGCTCAAAACCTTCAGCAGCAGATGCAACAACTGGACATGCTGAGGTGTCTGCTAAAAATCAAGGAAATACAGAACAGGTGGAGAAAAAGGTGAAATGAATACCAGGCACAAGCAAAGGATTAGTACAAAATCAAAATTTGTAATTGTCCTGAGTGCTTCTTTACTAATTATTAATATACTTGTACACACACACACACACACACATATTAAGCAGTCATCTTTATTTTTTTATTTGTGACATAATGATGCTTGACTTAACATAGGTACTTAAGCATTACCAAATCTACATTATAATATTTAAATTATGAAATTTCATAAGATAAGCTTTTCCTAAATAGAAAATCGTACCTTCTAGTTCACAGAAAAAAAAAATCAGGGCATTTCCATTTGTAGGTGGGACAGTTGTATAACGTTATGCATAATTATGAATTTGAGTATTGCATTTGGAGATTAAGTGTGATTTAATGAGGTGTGTCTTGTTGTCAAGTTGATAGGGAGTGGATTGTGACTGTTAATCAGAATATGCTCACTTGAATAAGTTAAGATATGCCTGGCAAATTAGTGACGGATAGTTCTGGGTATGCCTGTGAATGATTGATATTTAGATCAACTGAGCGAAGCAGAGCCATCCCAGACATGGTTGGCACTTAGCAGAGACTTGTAGCCTGGACAGGATAAAAAGGGGAAGAACAAAGTGCCCGATCTTGCGAGAGCTCCAGAGTTTTCCGTTACCTTGACTGCTGTTCCCCGTTTTTCTCACCCTTACGATACAGACGTACGCCGGCGACTGCTGCCTGCGTGGCCAGGTCTCCGCTGGTGCTGCATTCGGTCCCCTTGGCTTTGCAGCTTCTGAATCCTCATCTTGTCAGTTAAGGACCCTCCCGATTGTGCTCACGCAGTTGGCCCTTTTGGACTCTTCTTATCTCTTGTCCTAAAGCCTAATTAATAAATTTCTTTGTATAATTTTTCATACATATTTTCTATTAATTCTGTTCCCGTACAAAACTTTAACTACTGTAACAAGCAAAAATATTTCTGAAGAATTTGAGAAAACAGTAATTCAGTAAAACCTAAAGTGGAATCTGTAAAGATATGTTACAGATCTAGTGGCAAAAATTAATATGGAGCAGGAAGACCCACAGTTGGAAAATTCTACAGAGCTTGTAAGAAAAAAAAGATGTTTAAGTGTATTCATTCTATTATTCATCAGTGAGTATTTTGTAAGTAATAATGAAATGTAGTATGGGTAATTGAACTGGTAATCTCAGTGACAAATTTCATTGACTGTGTCATCTTGTCCATAAATGCTATTGTAAATGATTTTTTGTTTGAAATAAGCTCTAAATATCCTGCATTGTCCTATCACAATAGAAATTCTATTGCATAATAGTGGTGATATTTACTTACTTATTTATTTATTTAGGCTGTGGTGAAAATTTCTTTTTCAGATGAAATAATCACCTTCAACTATTTTTATCAAACACCATGTGGCTTGGAGATTAGTTATTCTGACAACTCCAAAATGTTTAAAAGACCATTAATCTCAAGGCTACAGGGCAAAAGAACACTTGCATGTGAATATAAAGACATACTATGCTATTTTGGAAAAGGACTATTGCTTGAATCACAAGTAATGCCAAAACCTGGGTTACCTAATGTGTTCAGGATCAGCCTGTCCTAGACTTTGTTTCAATGCACAAACAAACAAAAAAGGGATGCCAGACTAATTTATACATTTTCTGTTCTTTCGAAAGTTAAAATGTGAACTAAGATTTCTAATTCTACCCAAATTTGTAGGAGATATATTGTTTTAAACTCATGCTCCAGTCCCAGCAGCTTCAGTACAAATACAAATAAAATGTCATAATTTCGAAACCTTTTAAAGTACAATTGAGAAGTTCTTGCAGACTCACCAGTTGGGAGAGATTAGTTTGCAATGTAATGACATACTAAAAACCAATATCAAGAGAAGAATCTAATACGGTTTTTATAAGTTTCTTTTAGATGGCGAATCTTCTTAATTAAAGTTGTGTGAACATGGATTGATAGATGTATTTGTCAGTACCTTTCTGCAAAAAAAGACAGTTTCAAATTTGAAATATGTAAAATCTCATTACGGATGACATTAACAGATGAACATTTGTAATTGATTTTAATTATAAGGAATGTTAACTTTGAAATCCATTTAAGCGCAATGACGTCTCCCTCAAAAATTTCATTCTCATTAAAAGAGGTTCAATGATTTTTTTATTTTATTCAAAAGTTGTGAAAATTTATTTTCCCTTGTCATACGTTGCCTCCATAATATTCTTATTTTTACTTCATGTAGTAGAAAGCCTACTTATCGTCTTTCCTTTTTTCACAGCATTTTACTAAGGTTTGCTCCAGTTGACTTTTCTCAACACCCAGTTTACAGCTGTGCATGGTCGTTCGGATTCATGTGGGTTGGAATGTGCCCTGTGTGAGCAAGAGGATTCCAGAAACATAGAAAATGTAAACTTATTTCCAGCAGTTCTCTGGGGAGTTACTTCACTTCTCATGGAGTTCTGTCTGAAAAGCCAGGCTGTTTTCAAGACAGATCTGCAGCAGTGGTGTCAGAATAAGAGAAATGGGAAAGGAAGAGCCCTTGGAAACTCCAATCCAGAGGAAGAGACGATGCGATTCACCCCTTTCCAAAGTATGCATCCAGGTGCTCCAGTGAGTCCAGAGCTGCTTGTCATGCATGCCGTGCTCAAGTGCCCCGACCACCAGCTAACTGAGTGAGACCCTCCCTCCTCAGAGCCTGCTCTACTCTACCCTGGTCCCTGTATGATTAAGTGCCAGAGAATTAATGCTTCCTGGGACCAAATCATAACAAATGATCCTTCCAGTGAGGTAACTCTCACACATGTGCTGCGCTGACTCCCTGTTTAGTACCAATAGTGACAATACGCAGTAACGAGACATGGTAAAAACGCACCCTGCACATGCCTTTCCTTCTCTGTCTCACTTCCCAGCATCTCTACTGATTCTTATGGGAGTCACCTTCCAGATATAAACCCTTTGGGTTTGATTCTTATCTTGCAGTCTGTCACCAAACACATAGGATTCAGAGGAACTGAGTAGATTAAGGTACCTCTCCCTGCTTCACTGAGAAGCCTGTGACAGTAAGACCCAGATAAAGTAGATCCAAAAGGCCCTCTTGGAGGAAAGTCAAAGCATCAGTTAAAGGGAGAAATGTAGGCAAAGGCTGTAACTGTGAAGAACCCCTCAGCTTGTGGATTGAGGACTCAGGGCCCCAGGTTCACCCTGTGAAGAGAAGATGTATGTTCCAGGATGACTACCTCTACCTGGACACAAAAATGAATAATCTGGAGACAGTAAGGACACAGGGTCATTATATCTCAAGCCCCACAGGCAGCCTGATACAACTTAGATTTAAAAAAAAAAATAGAAAAAGCAGATCCTCAGAGACTTACCAGAGACTCTGGTCCAGTAGAGGCTGCGAGGCTTGGAATTCCCCTCACCCAACAAGCCATCCTGTCCTGCCCAGGATGGAGAATTAAGACAAATGTTGTTGACCAATACACCATGTCCTTACACACACACACACACACACACACACACACACACACACACACACACACACAAATCTTCAGGCTTTTTGAAAATCTGAACACTGACAAAAGATGAGTCATTTGTAATGCTGGATTTGTCCCAGGAGGAACGTCAACAGGATCCTGTAGAGTAAACTGGATCAGTGTTGGTATCCTAGCAACTGTGTCTGAGGCATCTTCTGTTCATGTATCCACCAAGCCCATGTCTTCATCAGTCCCCATTAACAAAAGGGAGCAGTGCTGGATCCTGTGGGCCATCACTAATGCTGCCTTCCGCTCTGTGTCAGGGCCTGTACTCTCTGCTCACCCCGAATTCCTCTCTTATCTATTAGAGCAGTCCCTCTTTAACCTACTCCCCAATTTTTCTTTAAAAAATACTTAGTTTTTCAAATATATAAATACTGTTTTGTCTCTGAATATTTTGGATGGGAGTTTAAAGCCTCGTCATTTGTTTCTGCTGAGTATCTGTTTTGACCTCTAAAAAGGCCTTGCTTTGCAAAGATTTTTTAAAATGAAACTTGATTTTTTTCACCAATAACTTGTTTGTTTTTGTCTTCATCCACTCTACCATGGTGACAGAGTATAGCATTAAATATTTTTATTGGACTGTCCATGTTTAAAACAACCATTTATGTCACTTGTAGAAGACTGCTTCTTTTAGGTTTACTGGGAGGGATCACTAGCAACATCAGACCAATCTGCAGAAGATGTTCCACACAACATAAGCTAGATGGATTTGAGTCATATACTTTTTTCTTACATAGTTCTAGAGACCAGAAGTCAAGAATTACAGTGTTAGCATGAGAGCTTTTCCTCTGAGGCTGAAGGGGGAAATTTCCTTGTTTTTGCCAAATTTCTTTGACTTGCAGATACATGAGTCTAATCCCTGTCTCCCTCTTCACGCAATCTTTCTCTGTTCTTCCTCATCTAGTCTTTAGGCAGAATATATGCATATCTATTATGAGGAATATATCTGGAAACTTGTAGGGAAGCAGGTGGTTGAAGTCACCCTGGAGAGGAGCGCTTTCAGAAGGGACTTCTATCACATCGATAGAGTATTTCAGACGTGCCTACCACAGGCCAGTTACTAATCTCAAATCTTGTGCCTGTGGAAGGCAGATAATTTACTGCCTATTTGGAGAGAAGTCAGCACAGGCTAAAAATGTGGATAAAACTGATTTATTATTAGCTAGAGTCTTTACTTCACATCCAAGAATATACACATAGCCAACATGTTTGTAGTAAAGCTGGCAAAATCACATCTGCAGTAATTCATCTTCTGCTAGGGTTGCAGGCTGGTCTACACAAATGAATTTACTTTCTCACCTTGTATTCTGGAATCACACATTCTTCCTCCCTTTTCAGCCAAAGCTTTGTCTTTCCACTTCTTTCTTTATACTGACATCAACACAGTGGGTGATCATTAAATATTTGAAAACGGATCAAAGCAGTAAGTCAGAAAACCTAACTCTGGCACCTTCTAGGTACATCTCTTCATCCCCTCATTGGTAATCAGGAGCACCCATCAGAAAGCCTAAGCTGTGTTCAGGATGACTGGCACTGGGTCTGGCAGATGGAGATGTTTTGGGGGAGTTGAGGCAGTCACCAGTACCCCAACAGCCTTCAAGGCAAGCTGCTGCCTGGCCTGATGTGCTCCTCAGTGAAGCTTGCCAGGCTGTCCAAGTCTAATTGTGTTTGATGCAATGCAATCTCTGCTAAGCAGTCACGGATCAAAGGACTCTTGACAACAAATGGAATCAGAAGAGAAGAGCAATTTGTCATCCCTCCCTCTAAGCTGACCCCCATGAAGTTGGCTCATTAATGTAAGAAACCACAAAGGAGCTGAGCACAGGCCCACGCCTGAGCTGGGTGGTTGAGGGGGACTCACAGGTGACTCTCTGGTCTTCTTTTTTTCCTAATTTCTCATTGGACTGCCACTGCCAAAAATTCTGCATTGGAGGGATTAGTCCATCTGTTATCTTTCTAGACACGCAGTTCTTTAAGATAAATCAACTGCCCTTGGTTGAGAGCTGGTTGGTAACTATTGTCACTTACATTTTATTCTGAATTATATTGTCAGATTTTTTCAAGCTAATTTTGAAATAAGATTACATGAGTAATCTTTGAAAATGAAAAGCGTGGAACAATGTCCTTCTCATTTATGGAAAATGGAGTGATGAATGCGGTGTCACAGGCTGCGGGGAGAGCGGAAGGCAGTAGTGAGAAGGATCCTGGGAATGACATGCAGAGTAAGAGTACCATGTGTGAGTCTGGGGGAGGAAATGACAGGAGAGATGAAGGTAGTAGTAGCACAGTGAGTAGAGGTGTAGGAACAGGAAGGACAGTCAGTTGCTACCCAGGACATGATTATTATACGGCCTTGGTTTAAGTTGTCAGCAGTTGTGCTAATGTACAAGGAAATCGTGATGTTACATACATTTCATAGTCAGATTTAATTGTGCAGAAGATTTTTGCCAGGAGCATGTTAAAAATTCATGAATGAGCCCAACCTTTATAGACTCAGAAATTGTGAGCAAGTTCTAGGAATTTGCATGTTAAAAAGGTCCCTCAGGTGCTAGACTTGGAGAAGTATTGGTCTTTTGTGTGAAGATTCCTTGCCTCTCATCTACCTGACTCAAATTCTGCTTCTTACAAACCAGAATTCCAATTGACATAGTCCTTCATACTTTAACTCAGTATCTCCATTTGCAAACGGAGATGGTGTTATCTACCTTTTATCATAAGGTGCTTAGATTGTGTGAGATGGTGCAAAGGAAACGTCTGGAAGTACTATTGGGTATATGGAGCATAGTAGGAAGTGCTTGTATTATTACGCCTAAAACATTCGTTCCTTCTCTGTTTCTGTGCGACGAGGCCTGCGTTTGCATGCATATGGTGACTCAGCATAGCTTCTGGATACAAGATGTGAACAGGCATTCGACGCCTCCTAATTCCTGAAGGTGCATGTCCCATCCCCTCAGCTTGGTATACTACATTTCTGAAGCGCTTGGCTCTGCCTGTCCAGCTATATCTACTCTAGGCACATACAACGACTATCTCTTAAAGCATACTATGAATTTTTTTGAAAAATAAACCCTAATTGTCATTGTACGTGGATGGATGCCTAATTTGTCTTCAAAATTTTGCTCAGTGATGACTTCCCTAATGAGTTCTTTACCTGTCCTTATTAATTACCTCCTCCAAGGAATTTGCTTCACTCTATTATCATAAAGCTCTCCAACTTGGTGTAGGTTGCTTGCATTTTAGACGGAATCCCTTTTTTCTTTTATTAAACATAAATGATCACCAGTCAGCCGTGCGTGGAATCTTGGTTTGCTTCCATGTCTACAGTTTTTCTTTAAGCTCTGAAGCCTGGCACTCTCAGAGATATCAAAACAATGGAGTGTTGACTACACATCCTGACTTCAAGGGACTCGGCCATCAGGATTCTACCTCCTTGAGAAAAGGATAGACAGGTCCCTCAGGCTTTCCCGTACTTACCTTTCTAGTTGTAAAACCTGCAAAAATCAATACATTTTATATTTCCTTAGTACATTGAAGCAAATTAAAAACTAGCATTCCCCCTTCAAACCTTCCCGCAGCAGGTAGCCCTTTTGATTCATTTTATGGTTTACTTTAATGTTGCATTGTACTGATCCACGCGTGTCGTGTTTTGCTGGGCTGTAGTTAACTTTTACAGGAGGTAAGTAGGTGAAAGAAAAGAGTTCTGATCAGGTTTTTATTAATATTGTTATATGAATGTCCCAGTATCTAAAAGGTACGTTTATCTTTGAATCTACCACAATTTAATCAGAATCTTCTGTCAAAAATTGGAATGCAATAATTATGTATGGAATGAAGAGATGCTCTGAGCCCTTGTGAGTGATTTCCTTCGAGACCATGACCAGACTTTGAAAAGATCTCGGTCAACTCCAGGAACTATGCTATCAGTGGTGAAGTCAGGGGTTAATATGAGAGAGCAGAGCCCTGAGCCTGTGGTTTGGGAAAGCCACTGTTAGACTAGAAACCAGAAAAACTGTGGTCACTGATTCATTAGAAAAGGTTCGAAAAGGTTTTCAGCATTTCTCATTCTGTTTGCTTTGTTGAATTAGGATGCATGATGATTTTAAGTGTCTCTTCCAATTCAAATACTTAACGAGACGCTTAAGTTAAAGATGTAGTAGCTGAACTGTATATTACTTACCCATTCATTCATTCGTGCATTTATTCAACAACCGTTAATATGTGTGTCTACAGAAGCATTTATTTAGAACTTTGAAAAAAAATTTTAAAAAACTGGGAAGGGATGGTGGGCTTTAAACATTTTAATTGCAAATTAGACCAAATCTACCACTCAAGAGGGCAAATTTTTTTCCAAAGTTTCTAAGGGGACGTCCAATATCTCCTTGGCCTGAAGGTGATGTATACTACTCACCTGTGCCAGGAATTCAGAGGCTAGTGGCTTGTTTTGTAGACAGAACTTTCACAGGTAAGTGCCTACAATATACTCTCCACAGTGCCACAATCCAGTCAAAATTTTCTGCTAGCAGATCATCACTCTTGGTGTCACCTCAGAGACAATGTGGTTGCGATTGGAGGAAGGCTCTCCCCATCACAGAGATTAGCTCAAGATGTACGTGCTGTAACTCCCTGAGGTTGAATCCATTTCTTCTCCATCAGGCACTGAGGGTTTCTGGGAATGTTCTCCCTCTGAGACTTCTTTGGGTCGTGGGAAAATACTCCCACTTCTTTCAACCTCTGTGTCTGGGGAATTTGTCACAGACCTTCATCATAAACCCTTTCTGAGTTGTGTCTTCGGTGATTTGTGATGATTAATTACTCAGCCTTGTAACCGGGACTGGAATATAGTCACATGTTATCCATAGCCATGTTTCATTTTTACAGAATAAAGCTTGGAAAAAAACATACCAGGCTAAAATTCCAGGTAACCGAAGAATGTCGTTGTCTAAAGAAAAGCCTCACTGATTTCTTCATTTTATAGATACAAGCTCTAAGTCGGTGGCATGATTAAAATCAGACAAAATGACACAAAATGCTCAAGAATACAATACAAACTGAATCCACTAGACAGAATCCAGGCATCTTGGTCATAAGGTTTGCAGGTTCTTCTAAACAACCTGCTTTTCTAGGCACAAGGCTAGCTGCTTCTGTTCTAAGGCAGACACTCGTCAAGGGCATGGGACAGCAGGTGAGCAAGTCAAATGTAGCACTGTTTTAACATAGGTCCTTATTTGGACATAAGAAAAAGGGAGTGCGCAGGAAGCCAGCTGTAGTGAGCCCCTCTGCTGCACACTGCGTGTTGCTGTTTTAGCTTTTGCAGCCAGCTCTCCTCACCTCCCACCACAGCCAATAGAGTAGCCACACAGTAAACTCCTTCATTTGAATTATGTTCTCATCTCCCTGGGTGTGGGGCATGGCTCTCTGGTTCTCTCGTATTTTCTGATAAGGCTGATAGTGCAGTGACCAGTCCACAGGATTCCAGAGTGGGAGCGTCCGTGGCAGTGAACCTGCATTTGCATAGTGCTATTAGAGGGTCTGTCCAACCCTCAAGTGATGATCCATCCATATGTGAGAAATATAGGTCAGCAAGGACGCAGTAGCAACGAGGGAGGCGGGGCTGCCCGTTTATTAGAGTAAGGAAGGTCTTCTCTGTCTTTTAGCTCAGCACGATAGAAATAAATGGAATGGAGTGGACCAGGGGATTCTATTGGCTTTTGAACAATCAAAGGAGATGCATCAATTCTGTCTCATGGTTTAAATTCAGTTCAAAGTCTACTTAACCCTTTCATTTCTTTTGGCAGCATATACCCTGTGCAACTCTCCATCTAATCCAAATGTAGAGCACTCTAATAATATTACAGACAGGCAGAAGAGAAGTCATGCAGCCCCACGTCCTGGCTTAGGCTGGGTCTGGAGGACAAGGAATGTAGCTCCTATGGCTTCCCCTTGGGTTACCAACTCTCTTGTTCCTTTCCGTTTGAAAGATCTATGAGATTTCCATTCCACTTGTGTCCTTTCATTTTGGGTTTTCATTACTCCACTGTCTTTATTTGCACTTTGAAATCTGATTTATTTGCCACAATTTTTCCCGGGGTCTTCTTTCCACTGAGTTTCTGGATCTGATATGTGAGATCACAAATCTTGTCTCTTTCACAATAAGAATAGCATGTTTGCTGTTGGCAAATGCTGTTTTGTTTTTCTTCTGGAGGACACTTACCATAGATTCCTCTAAGGCTGGGCACACAAGGAAGGCCTTTTAAAACCCATATGCGTTACAATGAACTTCTATTATCAACACAGAATTAGCCTTAAGGAGAGGAAGGGACCTTAAAAGGGACCTTAAGAGATCACCTGGGTCCTCCCAGCCTTGTAGCAGTGCAAGCGTCAGTCAGTACAACAACCAGGGAAAAGGCCGAAGAGTCTGTCCTTAAAATTCTAATATGATGCATATATTATTTCATCTAAAAATGAATTCTCCTAAGAATTATTTTATCTCATCTTACCACAGTGTATTATTTTTAGCATTTTAAAGGATGTACACCTTGGCCATATTTCATCAATGTGCTAAAAACATGATTGTCCTCTAGTGACAGTTCTAGGATTTGACTGACATCATTAAGTGGAAGTTGAAACTGTATCATTACATGTACACATATCAAATAACAGAATATAGCATGTAAGAGGAAATTGATTTATTGGCACATTCCCTATATGAATGTTGTATTAAATCAATGTGCTAAATTACTGTGCCATCTAGCCATGTACAATTTACCTGTGAGGGCATTTTTGTGAGGATAAAAATGTTCATGTAACTGGAAGGGAAATTCACTTTTTTGAAAGTGAATTCAATGTAATTTTTTTTTTTTTTTGTGGGCAGACTACAATTGGGCATTTTGTTTAGCACAGGGTTGATTTCAAATGTAAAATGCTAACCAAGAGGAAAAAAAACAAAAAAAACAAAACAAAACAAAAAAAAAACCAAAAACAACAACAACAACAAAACAAACAAACAAACAAACAAAAGCCCTAATTCTTGGCTCAGAGTAGCAAAGGTCCTCAGCCTTAGTTAGGTCAACTTGCCAGAGAAGGAACTTGAGGTTTGACTAGTTCCCAGGAACTGCAAAAGCTGGATTACCCCAAAGGAAGGAGTTGGATTAGGCTGAAGTACAAAACTCTGTTTCTCTCCTGGGTTAGAACTTGGCCTCCTTTGGTCTCCATGTCGGCTCTCTGGGCCGCCTTCCCACCCTTCGCAAGCTTTGCTCCTCTTGCCAGTCTGAATCTTGGCCACAGACTGGAGTCAAGAAAGAAAATGCCTAAACTTAAATTCATCCAAAACCAAAAAGTGATAAATTACTACCATTGAAAGAGAAAGAAATTACATTTTCCCTATTTTAATTAGGATTGAAAATTTTATGTTGCCTGTCCATCATATTGAAGTATGAAAGTAAGGCGTCGGGTATGTTACACAGCTGCACAGGCGGGGTGGTCAAAGCATTCTGCTGCACTTAATTGTCCTTACAGACCTTGGGTCATGGATGACTATCTGATAGGAAGCATTTTGATCATTATGACTGTAAATGTGGGTTTATTTCATTTGTTTAGAATAAGCAACAAAGCATTTCCCCTCACCTCCTTTCACTGTCAAAAAACCTTCAAAAACAGTATATGTCAGATCGTCAGGTACACAACCACCATGTGATGCTGGAAGAACTGTGTCTTTAGCCTTGTTTTAGAGAGCAAAATGAGAAAAAAAGAAGTTGGATTTGAATGCTAACAAAACCATCTTTTTATTGATTGCTTAAAAGACTGAAGCATTTGCCCAAGCATCTTGGATAGGAATGGAACTTGGCACTTCCTTCTTGTTATCTATTGTGTCACAATTTTTGTAGCAATTGAAATATCATAATTTTTACTGGAACAATATTTTTCTGGCTCATTTGATTTGACTGATGATTTTTCACTTCTCATTTTGTATCCAACTATTTCTGACAATGTTTGTTAACTTTCAGATAAGATCGTTCGGGGGAATTTCTTGGTTTATGTGAATTCTAAAATATGATATGGTCAGCTAATTTGAGGGTAGCACAATATGGGACAAGAGAAGGGAAGTTTGACTTGTTTCCACTAATCATTGTCTCTGTATTTTGCAAGATTGATGGCCTTATTTCTTGAAAGACATAGCTGGCCTACTTTTCACAAAGGAGTTGCAAGTTTGAGTCAGGACTTAAAGAAATCCTGGTGACCTCATGACTCACTTCGTCTCCTTCCTGATCTTTGCTATTGTGTCGACTGGGTTGCCGCACATTAACACTGGACACAGATTTTGTAATTGTTGCCACAACTTTACCCCAAGCTAACTCCATACTTTGTTCCCTTACGAGGTAGTGTCCCCTCTCTTTGGGTCTCTTCATTCTCTGGCTTCCCTTTGATTTAATCTTAACTAAAAAGCACAAGGCATTTTCAAGGTCAATGTTTATAGTAAGAAATACGCATTTTGTATTTGGTAATGAACCATATCTGCTTTTTAATTTAATTTTTGTTTTTGGAGAGGAGAGAGTAAAAGATAAAAGGTCATGGGTTTAAGAACAATCTTTGATGACGTTTATTATGGCGTCAATGTAAGTAGTGTGGTCACATTTAGCAAAATTCCAAAATAACTTGCTTCTGTAGACATTGATTTATTTATTTGTAGTATTTCTCTCATGTGTCTTTTTAAAAAATTATATAACCAAGTATAATGGCTGAATTCCTATCAGAACCATTTTTCAGAAAAAAGAGTTATTCACATATAGCACTTATAAAAATCAAATAAGTATAAGAAAGAAGAGAGATAATACTAATATTTAGGTGTGAATAAGGCTATATTAGCCATAGAAGAATGTTTAGCAATTTTTGATTTAGCTTTATGGGTCAAAAGGAAAAATCAAGGCTATTATGTGTTTATTTACATGATAAGAGTGAAAATGAATGTCTATGCATTGTTATGGTGATTTAGAATGAATATAATAATTGTGCATGACGTTTTAACATAGGTACAATGTAGTCGGTTGAATCATGTCCTAAGCAGATATGACCAGGTCCTGATTGTCCTAATTAATTATTTGTTAGTTGCTTTTCAAATAGCCTAAGGAGCTAGTTTTCAAGTGGCTGGAAAGTTTCGCTAATTTTTTAAAGTCTGTAAATGAATACTCCCAAATACCTCCTTCTCCTTTAAAAGATCACTTGCTTTAGCTATTTTTAATTATCCACACTAAGATAAAGTGGTTTAGCCCATTCCAGAACCCCAAACAGGTCATGATGACCATAAAATTGGAACTGGAGAGACAGCTTCTTGGAAAAGGAAAATAAGGCAGACTAGAAGTTATTCTAGAGGAAGCCAGTATTTCATCTTAGAGTCAGATGCCAGAGAAACTGAAAGTTTAGTAAAATAAAATATCAGGGGCAGGGTGCTAGTGAGAATTATTTTTTTAGCTAAGAGCAAATGCAGCAATAAACTGGAAGATTTGTGAGAGTACAGCTTTGGTCATGGAATACTGGGAGCAATTAAATTTGAATCTCGAGGTTATGACTCCTGCATTTATTCTGTAATTTAGGGATGAAAAAGATAGAAAAAATGTGTAAATGGGTTTTAGAAAAGATGCCTGATCAAAAAAAAAAAAAAAAAAAAAGGATGCTCCTACTGCCTCACTGAGCGTTGAAGGAAACAGGCGGGTTCACAGGCCTCAGTCTCCGCAACTTGATTCTATTAGTAGGTCTGGTTCTGCTTCTCTCCGGTTAGGAATCTCTACGTGCCACGTATTTAAAAACTTATTGCTTTATAGAATTTGCTTCTCTAAAGCCCATTTTCTAGGAGGACTGATGAGCTCAACAAGATTATATATTTTTTAAATGACATCATCATTTTGGTAAAGCTTTGAACAATAATTGCCAGCACACAATCTGGAGATGTAATTCATGTCTGATGTTCATTTCTTCAGGTTTTCTAAATCAAAAACTTGTTTACTAGTCATAATCTGGCCCTTTTACATAAGTCTTGCTGTTTTAATTTCTTCCCTAAGGCCAGTGGCAATTCAGGTAGGAGAAATCTCACTCCGGCAGGGGTAGATCTGAGGAAAATGGCTGAAGAACATCATCCAAATCAAACCTTGGTTGTACCTATGGACATTGCCAGTTGTGATCGATGGCCTCTAGTGCTTCTCTGTTATATATTAAATGCTTATGAACTACTCTTGGACTAACATAAAAAGAAATTGAATTTAGATACTTGGTTTATTTTTTATTTATGAGCGAGGAATTAAGGATTAAGCAGATCGGCATTTCTAAGCTTATGGAAGCGTAGCAAATCGTAAGCAAAAGAGCACATTGAAATTCCGCATTTAATATATTTTAAATTAATTTTGTAGAAACATCACTTTTTGTTAACCAATTATTTATCTCGAAGTAATTGTAAATGACGGCAGTGCTAGAACTCCCTTCTAAATCATCAGATACATTCTAATATCGGCATGCACAGGGTCCAATGACTTCATTTCTTCAGATAAGACATCTGAATACAAAGAATTTATTTTCCAGATGTCGTTTCAGGCACTTCAAATGCATCACTAGTACTCAAGTGGCATTTGGGCACCAACTCTTTATTTTTTTTCCACAGCTAATGAAAGGAGAGTAGAGGACTTAGACACTAGTAATAATGATCTAGATTCCATGTCCTTGAACTCCATCTTCCAGTGCCTCTCTATGTAACTCACTCTCTTAAATCCCAAGATTATTTCACCCTATGCTAGGCTATTTTCTTTTTGATTTTGCTGTTTGAATGATTTTTTTTTAAATAAAGAAAATATAAATGACATACAAAAATTAAATATGTCCTTAAAAGCAAACCTACTGCCACTTAAAAGGCTTAAGGTATATACAGAAGTTCTAGATTCTGAATCATTTTTTTCTTTGAAAATACACTGCTGGGTGGTCTAATGAGCTCTTGTACCAGTGCATAGAGGTGTTTCAAGAGTGGGTGACACGTGTCAGTAACAACAAATGAACCTGGCTCGCATAGTGAGCAAGTTCACTGGCTTTAATACATTATCTTGCTTGTCATCGATCATCTGCGTTGGGTACACACCATTCCAGCATTCTGGGAGAGGGGAAACTGGTATATCAGAAAAAAAAATCCATTTTTTAGTGGAATAGTTTTCCTTTCCTTTCCCAAATAATACAGATTAATTTTAATTATGTACGTATGGAGTTACCTTGCAATGATACTCCAGAAAGCACCACAAATATAGGATAATTTGCCTCCATTTCACCATCAAATGAAAATAAAATACTAGTTTGGGGACCAAGAAAGATAGACCAGGAGAGCTGAATTATTCACATTTGTGGGTTTCCAGTTCAAACACTGTGTAAGCTCATTTGCAGCTGGGTTTCAGCAGGCTTCATCTATGTCTGTCTAATGAAACTCATGCTGAAAATCTCAGTTGGAAGTTCAGGGAATCAGAGACATTCATCAAACCTCGTCATAATTATTTAATAAGCAACATTAAATGTTCAGTCAAGTCTTTAACTCATCAGTTCAGTTATCACAGTTTAGTGCATGCAAACATCATTTACAAGGTTTCCTACGGAACGATAGAGGATACAAATAAACCCCATAAATTAAACCACCCCTCAAAATAAACTTCTCCTGCTTGCCTGTCCCCTGGCTCACCTTTTCAGTGCTTTAAAAGGATTTCTCAAATGAGCTCCCTCACCAGGAAGGTGGTAGGTGAAGAGTTTATTTAGCTGGTGTTGGTTTCAGTGCACATGCAATGTGTACACTACTGTGGCAGAAAAGATTCACACCTTCCCCAGGCTTCAGATGACTTGTTTCCCTCCATTTATTTAGCTGGTCTCTTTGTGTACGTTTCTAAGAGAGAAGTAAGCGTTTTTGCAAACACCTGGCTCCTCTTTCCTTTTGGTACAATAATCAACATGCAGAATCTAATTGAATATTCTGGGTTGGGTGCTCAGTGATTAGAGCACTTGCCTATGAAGCTCAAGGCCCTGGGTTTGATCTTCCAGCACCACATAATAGCTAGGTGTGGTGGTGCAAATCTACAATCCCAGCACTCAGGAGGCTGAGGCAGGAGGCTTGCCTTGTAGCTGGCCTGTACTATATAGTGAGTTCAGCACCAGCCTGGATTACAGAGAGAGAACTTGACTCAAAAAAAGTAAAACATTATCAAGAAGAAAACTGAAGAGACAGGAGGAAAGGAAAGTGAGAAGTTAGTAAAGCACAAGTTTCCCCGGTGAGCTTCCGGGACTCACCAGCAGGCTGGTACTTTCTGTGAAGGGAGGCACTTGCCATTTGCCAGTTGTAGGGCACCTATTTCACAAAGTGTTCTTAAAATGTATGAGACTGTGTTCAAGGTCACTTCTGTGGTAACGCTATTCATTTGAAGAGACCAGGCTATGATTTCTTAGATAGTAAGAGTTTGGCTGGGTTAGTACAGGCATTTTCACAAGGCTCTCAGTCACTACCAAGGCTGCAACCCTGGTGGACTGATGAAGACACAGCTTATTCTCTTTCTAGATGCGACTTACTGCCTTAGGAAGCATATAATGAGGACAATAGATACTCAGCACTTTGCTTGGGCTTCTAGCTCCAGTGGTTCTGAGAAGCGATTGCAGCCTTCATTATTGACACGTGGACTGAAAAGAACCAACAAGCTTCTGTAGTTTTCTTGGGAGTAGGTGTTAGGGCAGTTGAAAACCTCGACATCCAGATTTTCACCTGATTTTGGCCTTTAACTAGTGGTGTGTTCATTTGCAAGCATTGGCTTTCTTGAGTACAGAACCATTTTTTGTTGGTAAATTTTTAAATAAATGAGTTCTTAAGTAGAACATCTTCAGATGTCTTTTAAATATATGTTTTATAAAATTTAGTTTATATTTTCTATCATGTAAATATGTATGCATATATAGGAATATATACATTTTCATAATACATTCAGTACATTTTTGATGTCTCCTTCTAACCTTTCTTAATTGGAATGTTAATTATATACAACTTGGAAAGTTTGTTCCTGAATTGACCCCTTTCCCCCCTCTTCCCCTCTTCCCCCTTTCTTCCCTCCTACTCACAGTGCCTCTTTCCTACCAGTCCGTCACCCCTCTTCTAACTCTTTTTCTTATGTTGAGATTTTTTATACGCGTATTTATGGTAATCTCTTTGTCAAGAGGAATATGGCACTCCATTTTTTTCCCTTCGGCCTGTGTTTGTGGTAAGGTAGGCCTCTTGCAAGCATCATGTGACTGTATTTTTTAAATCTAGTTTTTCAATCTATGTCTTTTGATTGGTGAATTGAGTCCATTGGCATAAGAGTTACAGTTGTCCTGTAATTATTAAATTCTGTCATTGTCTTAAATTTTAGATGTTGCTTTCTTTCTGCTTTCCTGTTTGTTTAGATGTTATCTCACCTAATGAGTGCCTGCTATGGCTCCTGTGCCTTGCTTATGTCACCTCCTCAGCAGATGCTTCAGAATTGTCCTTCATGTTTTTTTTTGTTTGTTTGTTATAGAAAACCTTTTTTTTTCATTGTTGATTTTATTTTTTTGCACTTTTATTTTTAGATTTTTTGCAATCTTAATTTCGTTTATTATTTTTTCCCCTTTTTAGTGATATGTATAAGTGCAAAATTTCAGGTTTACACTGAAGTTTAGCATTGTGAGAATATCATGCTTAGTGAAGTGAGTCAGAAGCAGAAGGTGAAACATCGAATGGTCTCTGATACGAGAGACCCAGAGCACAATTCTTATAGAACTTGAAAAACAAAGTGAAACAGGGGAGTAGGGTGGGAAGGGATGGGGGGCTGGTGGGGGAAGGAAAAAAGGAGAGTAGGAAAGTCCTTGTCACCTTGACAAGATAGGTAGGTGTACAAATGCTAAATTTCATTGTTTATTATTTTAATTTTGGTAAAAAATTCACATGATATAAAATTGAACATTTTTTTGTAAATACATGAATTCCAAATTCTGTGACACATTAGACCCACGGGGTTTGTGGAGTAGTGAGCCTTTGTGTTCACCCCTTTTTCAGAGGTTCTCTCAATCCCTATCTGACCTTTGCCCCTCTTTCTACCCTGCCATTCATCTTTGGCCCTTTTTATGTTATTGTTTTTGTGCATTTCACAAGAGGAATACCATAGTTGTCATTTTTAAAAGGTGATTTTGCAGGATATAGGAGTCTGGGTTGGCAACTGTTTTCTTTTAAGGTTTTGAAGAAGGTTTTGCTCCAAGCTCTTGTGGTTTTTACAGTTTGTGTTGAGAAGTCTGTTGTTATTCTGATAGGCTTGCCTTGGTAATTTACTTGCTGTTTTTCTCTGACTGCTTGTAGGATACTCTCTCTGTGGTGGAAGTCGGTAGCTTTCATTATGATGGTTTTGGAGCATTTTGGTTTTGCTTGTATCTGGTTTGTGTCCAATATGTCTTTGTCACTTGCATGGCTGTTTCTTTTTCTATATATGGGAAGTTTTCTCTTAGGGTTTCAGTGAACATATTTCTTATGCCTTTAGCTCAGTTTTCTATTTTCTTTTTCCTGTAATCCTGTAATTATGTGATTTACAGTGAGCCATCTGGCATCTCTTTGTAACAGATTCCATATTGATGGAGTGTTATGTGATCACTCTTTAGGGTTTGGGTCATGGTTTCCATCCTCTTCTGGATTTGAAGTTTTGTCTTTATTCTTTATTCTGCCTTTGTTCTATTACCCAAACTTTCAAATGAGATCTTTTATCTCCTAATGTTCTGCCAATATCTCTTGGTATTTTCTACTTTTTAATAAATATGTTATTCATTTCTTGACTTGATTTCTGCAGTTCCACAAAGCTCATGTTTGTGTCCTCATGTGTCTGATTGATTAGAAGTTTTGCCATTTTTCAATCTTAAACTCTGAAAAACAAAACAAAACAAAAAACTCACTAAGGAGATCTGAGGAGATGGTCACTTGATGCTGTGTTATGTTCTTCTGGGTGACTGATTATTCTGCTTTTGAGGTTTGAAATTTTGACTCCTTTCCTGTTCCCATTCGAGCCTTTGTCAGTGCGCTAGGGGCCATGTGGAGCATCTTGCCATGCCTTTTCATCCTGCTATTGTGTGAATTGCTGCTTGTGGTGGTGGCTGTCTGGGTGATCTCTGTGCACTGTCCTTTGGACGTCCTGTGTGGAAGATCCCAATTTCCACCTTCCGTTTGCATAGCTGTTGTTTGTTTATTTATTGCAGTGGAGTTCCTAGGGAGTCTTAGCCATGGTCCATGCTCCAGAGCTTGGGCAGCAGGCACGGGGCTGGGGATTTACCACACCCTGTTGGAGCTCATTACCTGCACTGTAACCTCTCTGTTATTCTACTATTGCTGTGCAATGTACCATACCTTTCTGGCTTGACCTACTTGGACTAAATGAATGGGGGTCCTAGATGCTTGCTATCTTGTATGGAAATCTCCACATTCTGTAAGTTTTTTTTTGTCTCTATGCTTGCATGATAAATTAGAAACTTTAAGGCATATAAATCTATAAATTTAAGAAGTTTCCAAAAGGGGTAATTATTAGAACTTTTAAAATATGTGTTACGATTACCAACTCTCAGGGAGACACTCCACCAAAATGTGGCCAATTGAATATTCGTGTGGCCATGGATATTTTTATATAATAGTGCAATTGCTGAATATATTGAATTGATAACATGCTCTTGGATTTGTTCTTCAAATCATTTCAAGGCTTTGTAAAATATGCCATATTTTTCTTTGTTTTCTGTCCATTGACTTATTTGATCCCTCTGAGTTTCCTCTGGTTACTTCTCCCATAATCCACCCTGTGCAGATTTCTCTAAATATGCTATTCTTCTCCTCGAGTTGTACAATCCATGTGATTTCTTCCATCACAAACATTGACCACACTGCAGTTAGGTTTTAGGGCTTGAAAGATTTCACTCCAGGCTCTTCTGGTCTTCAGAGTTTATGTTGAGAAGTCTGCTGTTATTCTGACAGGTTTGCCTTGGTATGTTAGTTGCTGTTTTTCTCTTTGCAGTGGGATGTGTAAATTTTATTATGATGTGTCTTGGGGAGCTTCTCCTTTGGTCAGACCTAGTTGGTATACAGTATGCCTCCATCACGTGTGTGTCTGTTTCTTTTTCTGTATATGACTTCGGTGACTAAATTACTTAATCCTTTATTTTAGATTCCTGTTTTGTCCTGTATTCCTATAATTCTGACACTAAATTTATTTGAATCATCTATGATCTGTTGGTGCCATTTCCTTTGCCTGATGATGTAATGCTATTTGAGCATCATTAAGTGAAGACTGTGATTTCTGCCCTGTCTTCAATATGAGATGTTCTCTCCTCATTTTGGGTCATTCTCTTCCCCAAACTTTCCAAAGAGGTTTTCATCTCCTGATCCTCATCCTTAGTCTTTTCATATTTCATAAATTCTCTAGAGGATATGCCATTCATTTTTTGTACTGACTTTAGCTATTTTGTTAGGCTCTCATATGTTTTCTTTTAAAGCTCTTTAGTTATATCTTTCATAAACTTATTAAGTATCTGGAGTAGGTTGTTGTTTGAGTCTGTCTTGTATTCTTCCAGAAAATTATTTTTTTCGAGGTTTAGAAAGTTTGGTTCTTTCTGTAGTCCCGTTTGGGCCTCCCTGAGGTTTTATGAGGCATCTTGCGCCTGTATCTTCTCGTCTGGTCGGTGGGTGTCTCTCTCACTTGTTACGAATAGTTCTTCAGATGAGCTCTGCATTCCAATGAGGAGACCCCAGTTTGTGTAGCTGCCGGATTGTGTGCCATCCTTTGGCTGTGCACTGTTCTTTCTGGGACACTGGCGAGTTCTTTGTTAGTGCCACCTTCTTTGAAAATTCAGGACTACTAGTTGCTGCTTGATCTGCTTCAATAATGGCATTGTCAGCCGCCATTTCTGTCCCCCTGGGGCCTTCTGTGGGGGTTAGGGTGACTAGATTCTCACATCTGCTCTGGTCCACAGGCCACTGAGTGCATGGGTCCCACACAAGGTGCAGAAAGCTTCCTTTCCCCTCCTCTTTTGTTCTATAGAGCGGCTGTTAGTGCAAGGGTGGTTTGCTTGTCTCTGTGACACCCTCGGGCCTTCCATGGGCGTGAGCAGAACCAACTTCCCAGAGCTACTCTGGCCTGCCAGGTACGTGGGCATGAGAAAAGATGGAGATAGCTTATTGGGCTCTGCTTAATAGCCTAACTTTGGTTTCA
>PVKB01005167.1:0-107816 GCA_004027205.1 Ctenodactylus gundi | reverse complement strand
GGGGGGGGGGGGGGTCATGCCTTCATGTCGCTGCAGGTGGCCTGCACCCGTCACTCACTGCTCTCTGAGTCAGAGTAGTCGGCCACGAGGGATGTGCTCTGGCAGCCAGCATGTGCTGTGTCTGCAGGGTCAGCCTCGTGGGGGGGGCCCGGGGACCCCCAGGGTTTGTTCTGACAGTTCCCCTCCTCCCCTTGCAGACCGCTAGTCTTAGGGGCCCTGGCTGTCTCAGGAGAGCAGTCTTGGGGGGATGCAGGTCTGTCCTGGGTGGTCCCTTCTGGCGTTTGGGGCTCCCCAGGCTTGGAGGCCTCGGCTGTGTGCCGGGGGCTCTCTGGGACTTCCCGAGACGGCCGCCGCACGATGCCGAGGGCCCCCACTGTGACAGGGGTGCAGGCAGGTGCTGGTCGGCGGGCCTGGCGGAGCTGCTTCAGCATGCCGCTGGCTTTGCTGCTGCTGGTGCCGGGCCCCGGGGAGGAGGGGAACCAGGAGCGGGTGACGATCTCTGTCCGCTTCAGTTTCTGCCTGTCTTCATACGCTGAGGGGAGGAGGGAGCAGTTAAGGAGGGCTGGGGGACTGGGGGTGTCACTCGGTGGTACGGTGCTGGCCTAGCCTGCACGAGGCCCTGGGGTCGATCCCTAGCACCACGAAAGAAGAGAATGAAGAAAGAAGGAAAGAAAATGAAAAAGGGAACTGAGTGGCAGCGCGGGCCTGTCATCCCAGCCCTCTGGGAGGCTGAAGCAGGAGGATCACAAGTTAGAGCCCAGCCCGGGCAATTCAGTGAGAGACCCTGCATCAAAATAAGAAGCTGGGCGTGGGCACACGCCTATAATCCCAACACTCGGGAGGCTGAGGCAGGAGGATTGCTGTGAGTCTGAGGCCAGCCTGGGCTACGCAATGAGTTCAGGACCAGCCTAGACTGCAGAGCAAGACCCTGTCTCAAAAAAAAAAAAAAAGGGCTCGGATGTAGCTCAGTGCAAAGGCCCTGAGTTCCAGCCCAGTACCACAAAAAAAGGGGACTAGGGAGGAAAGAATAGGTTCAGAGCTGTCACCCGCTCCGCCCTGCCCGCCCTCCTGGCCCGGGGACTCCTTGCCCCCCCTCACCCCCCTGTCTCTCTTGGCCCTCCACTCACAGTCCAGGGTGTGGAACCTGAGGAGGGCAGCCAGCCTGCGGTCATCCTCCGTCTCGGGCACCAGAGGGATGGCCAGGCTGGCCTTCGCCTGCAGAGCCTGGTCCCGCTCCTCCTCCTCCTGGATGGCCTTTTTCTTTTCCTGTGTGTGTTGGGGAACAGCACCAGGGATGGGGGTGTTAGAGCCCTGCCTCCCTGTGCCCCGGGACGGGGAGGTGTCACTCCAGCTCCTGGGTCTCTGTTCCCTCCTCTTCATGCCTGTGTGAGGGAAGGGACTCAGAAAAGACCCGCCTGCGGCTGGGACAGTGGGGCACTGGCGGGTCCCACGTCTTAAACCTCAGCGCATCGTCCAAGCTCCAGGTGCGCTGTGATATCTACATGTACGGCCCCGCCCACCCCTCCGCCCACCGAGGCCCCGCCCACCCGGAAGTGCCTCCGCAGCATGCTGTTGAGCGCAAAGTCATCCTTCCAGGCGCTCTGGGCCTCCTGGATGTGGCTCAGGGTGGGCAGCGCTTTCTTGAGCGTGCTACGGTCCGCCTCTCCGTGTTCCAGGCGGAACATGGCATCCGTCTCCAGCTTCTGCTTCGTCTCATGGTCTGCAATGACGGAGACATTGCTTTGGGCCCGCGGCTCAGGGCAGAGGGGGCGTACGTGCGGGCGGGCGGCGGCAGCGGCACTCACCCGTCGTCAGCACCTGCTCGTTGTCCTCCATGTCCCAGCGCTCCTCCTTGCGCTGGGCGCCGCTGACGATCACGTAGTCACAGCTGGCGGGGTCGGTCTGCATCTCGATGTAGTTGACGCACAGGTGGCACTTCATGCGGAACCTGGGCCAGGACAGGGCGTCACGCTGCACCCCATGCCCCTGGGCCCCTGCCTGCTTCTCCATGCCCAGTCACTCAGCCCCAACTCACCCATCATCTGCCGGGCGGGCTACGCATCGGGCCGAGACTGGGCAGACACAGTCCAGCCTGGCCTGTGCCCGTTACAGGCTGGACGTGGGGCTGGGCCTGGTGCCTGCCTAGCAAGCCAAGGCCCTGAGTTCCATCCCATCACAAATAAAAGTAAAATCAACACGTGTAATCCCAGGGTTCTGGGAGGCTGAGCCAGGAGGATCAGAAGTTCATGCCCATCCTGAACAACTCAGCAACTTAGTGAGGCCCGTCTCAAATCAAAAATAAAAGAGGCCCGAGGTCACAGTACCGTGGGAAGGTCCTGGGTTCCTTCCCCAGCAGCACAAAAAAGAAATCCAGGAAATCCCACAGAGGCTGAAGCACTCTCACTCTTCGTGTGTTTGCTCATTCACTCAGTGAAGCTGCCTGAGACAGGCGGCGTGTGCCAGCCGTGGTGCCAGCTGCTGGGAACAGCCTGATCCGATGGGCTCGTGAAGGGCAGACCCCGGAAGGGGACAAGCGGGTGACAACGCCGCCTGCTCTCTGAGCCAAGGCTCGAGGTGAGGACTACTGGGCAGGCGGCACAGCAGGGGCGGGACCAGCAAGGCCTCGCACCCACAGGGAGCGTGTGGGCTGTCCTTGCAGAAGGCAGGAGCCAGGGAGGATTGTGGGTGCAGGGGCAGAGGCCGAATGATGGAACAGCCCAGGAAGGGCCCTACGGGGTGCAGCTCAACCTCCTCTGTGGTCCCTCTGGCCCGCAACCCTCACCTGCCCCCAAGTGCCTACCGGTAGATGGGGGTCGTGTAGTAACTGCCGACCTTCTTCTTTTCTGCGTTGTAGCGAACGCCTGGGGAGGCGACAAGGGAGGCTCAGGCCTGGGCCGCCAAATCTCCGGGCTGTGCACGGAGACAAGAGGCGCTTCATATCCACAGGAGGCGGCGTCTCCCCGCGGCACAGAAATTCAAGAGAGAAGCGCATCCCGGCTGCACTGACAGGCGCTCTCACAGAGACCAGGGTTCAAATCCCAGCTCCCCGCCGCCACTGTGCAGCCTGAGGGCAGGTGCCTTGGCCTTTGGAACCTGGTTTCTGCACCTAGGCATCCAGGATGACATAATGCCCACTGCACAGGGCTCTTGGAAAGACTTCTGGGCTGGCTGGGTGCCTAGCTCAGTGGTTAAAGCACTTGCCTAGTAAGGCCAAGGCACTGGGTTCAATTCCCCAACACCACATAAGCTGGGCTGAACAGGAAGACTGCCATGTTTGAGACCAGCTGGGCTACACAGTTGAGTTCAGGACTGTCTGGGAATACAGAGTGAGACCATTTCAAAGACAACAAAACTTTATGCCCATTTTCTTTTTTTTTTTTTTTAAGACAAGGTCTCTCTTTGTAGCCCAGGCTGGCCTTAGACTCATGGCAATCCTCCTGCCTCAGCCTCCTGAGTGCTGCGATCATAGGTGTGTACCCCTTGCTGAGGTCAGTCAGCTAGGAGGTGGCAGGAAGGGAACCCAGGCTTAGTCCAGTTTCCTAACTGGCTTCTCCTGGCACCCGACTGGGAGCCTGTCCTGGCACTCAGAACTTCAGGGCTCCCCGTCTGGAGGACTGGATGGGGGCCGGGGTTAGCTCACCCATGCCGATGTGGTTCTTACAGCCATCACACCAGATGTTATACGGCATTTCAAACCTGCAAAAACAGACAGTGTCCTTTTGTTTCTTCTGTATGAAGTACATATGTATGTTTGTATGTAGTACACATGTATGTTTGTACATATGTGTTTGTGGTACTGGGGATTGAACCTAGTGCCTTCTCACTAACTTACACCCTCAGCCTGTATTTATTTATTCATGTATTTTTAAATTGTGAGACAGGGTCTATGCCCAGGCTGGGCTCTAACTTGTGCCCCTCCTGCCTCAGCCTCCTGGGGTGCTGGGAGCATCAGTGTGCCTCACACACCCTGCCTGATTTTGACACGGTCTGCTTGTGGCCCGGCTGGAACTCTGGGATTCTACTGATTTTCCTGCCTCAGCTTCCCAAGCAACCAGGACGCCAGGCATGGGCCCCTGTGCCCATCCAGACACTCCTGTGCAGCTCTCCACCTGCACTGTCGCTGGATTCCCAGACTCATGGTGTTAGGCCCATTTGTGATATAAGGGGCAATGGACCACAGGATGGAGCTGCTGTGTTACCCTGCAGACACCACGGTCCCAGAGAGGGGTACAGAGGTGCTGCCACGCCCAGGACCAAGCTCGTTTGCCCTGACAAACACCCCAGTCTCCGTGGGGCGCTGTGGTATCTAACGCCTCATGTTGTCAATGTGAACCACTTCATTCGGAGATAGGGTCTCACTGGGTTGCCCAGACTGACTTAAACTTGCAATCCTCCTGCCTCTACTTCCCAAATAGCTGGAATTAAGAGACTCAAAATTGCACCAAGCTCCAAGACAAACCTGGAGCAGAGGAGGAAGCCAGCTGCAAGGGGCTGTCACTGTGTAGTGATGTCAATTAGAATTTAGTGAATCTGTTGTAGCATCAGTGACCAGCCACGCGTAGTGTCCTGAGAACTGCCCCGTTCGTAGGTTTTATCATGTGACCCTCACAGTCTGAACTGGGCCGTATATTGTAGGCCTATTATCATAGCACTCTGGGACACTAAGGCAGGAAGACTGTAGGTTTGAGTTCAGTCTGGGCAACTCAGTAAGTTAGTGAGATCCTGTCTCAAAATCTCAAAACCAAAAATCGCTGAGGATGTAGCTCAGTACAAATGTCTGGGTTCAATCCTCAGTGTTGAAGAAAAAAAAAAATCCCAAGTAATAGACTGTGCCGTGGACTCCAGGTGTCCCACCATAACCAGCACTGGCTTCATTCTTCGCCATCCTGAATAATGCCCGTTATGCTGTGACTGTACAGCTTACTCCACCAAGGGGTGCAGTCTGTGGCCCCAACCCTGGCCATGACCAGCCAACCAATGAGACACAGGAAGGGACAGTGTGCCCTGTCTCAGGCTGGTCCCCAGGAGACCCTGCACGCTCTTGCTGCTGGAGGCTAAGACACAAGGTGGAGAGGGTCTTGGAGAGGACTGTGGTCAACTCCCAAAGACCTGAGAGGGCACAGCCCACCAACCAGCCCTCCTGACCAGGCGGACCAACCAGTGCTGACTGCTCTGTTACGTGGCAACAGCTGACAGACACAATGACCTTCTGCAGATGGCCCTGCAGCACTGGGTAAGTCAGGGGTGCCACGACGGATGCAAGGGGGCACGAAGGCAGGGGTCCGGGGTGGGAGGCGCCATTCTTACCGGATGACGAGGATGCCCTGCGACAGCTTCCGGGCCCGCTCCCGGAGCGGGTGGCTGTTGTGGTATCGGTTGAGAGAGCCATGCTGCGGGAAAAGGGCGGGAGTGGGTCAGGTGCACGTGCGCTGCTGTCCCCTGGGCTGTGGGAAGAGGGCCCCTCGGGGTGGGAGAGGCCTCGCTCTCACGTCCTGCAGGTGGGGTTAACAGCCGCGTGGGAGGTGCGGAGGCTCCTGACGCATGTGAGCTCAGGAACAGCAACAGGTTGTCCCTTGATGACTAGGGGCGTCGGCCTGGGACCGCCCGGCGAGACCCAAGTGTCTGCACAAGCGCCTCTGTACAACCGTGCAGTGCGTGCACAGGACCTGCACTCTTCAAATCAGGTGTGTCTAACCTGAGGGACACTGATTTTTTTGCCTTCGATTTTTTATTATAAAAAATTTGAAAACTTTTGTACACACACACAGTATCTACAGTACACTTATTTTTCTTTTTTTTGAATCAGGATCTATAGCCCAGGCTGATCCTGATCTCACTGTATAGGCCAGGTGGCCTAGAACTTATGGCAATCCTCCCGCTTCAGCCTCCCAGGTGGGTTGACAGGGATTACAGCACCACCATACCCAGCTATTACGTAGTGCTGGGGCTCTGATCACCGCGCTACGCCCTCAGCCCCACAGTGCATGTCTTATGTGGCCCAAGGCAACTCCTCTTCATTCAGAAACCAAGAGCCGCGGGCAGGGCACGCCTGCCTCAGTCATCTCTAGGCGGCTTATCGTCTCTGAAGACAATGTGGCGACATGTAAAAGGCCCTGTAGTGCAGCACGCAGGGAACAACGATAAGGAAACTGCTGTGCTGCCGCTCCTCCTGGGCCTCTGGTGGGCTGGCCCCAGGGTGCAGTGCTGAGAACCGTGCAGAGTTCTTGCTCATGTTCATGAGATAGAGGAGCTGTGGGATATCAATTTTAGCTTCCTGAGCCTCAGTTTCTCTGATCTGTCACCTGCTGATGGTGACCACTGCTGCCTACACTGTATGTGGGAAGAGTCGGTAAAATGAAAATATTGTCACTTTTTTCCATTTTATCAATATGTATTTATATGGCTCTGCAGTATGTGTGTGTGTATACGTGTGTATACACATACACAATACATAATGTTTACATTGGGCTTAAGTATTGTGTGCACATATATATCCTAGTACTTTTTTGTTTTTTTGAGACAGGATCTCGCTCTGCAGCCCAGGCTGTCCTCGAACTCATGGCAATCCTCCTGCCTCAGCCTGCCGAGTGTCGGAATTACAGGCATGCGCCACCACGTCCAGCAGAGATGACAATGTTGTTAGGATACCAGCGACTCTGTGAGCTCAGTCATTCCCTGTCCCCCCACAGGAAATCTGGCATGGAGGGGAACAGACCATGCTCTGGATCCTGAGGACACCTGCTAGGACAGTCGGACCCTGTGCTACGCCCAGGGCAGGGGAACTTCCAGGCTCTGAAGAGCGGGTATCCTGGAGGGAGGGGCCTAGATAATACACAAACATGACTGCCACATCGGGGGCTCTGAGGGTGGCGGGTGATGTGACCGAGAAGGAGACGGTGGTCAGGGAGGAGACCTCAGGAAGCTCAGGGGCCCCAGGTGCACAATGAGGACAAGGGCAGTAGCAGAGGATGGGAGCTGGGAGGGATGGGGTAGACAGGAGCTGGGTGCTCAGGCCCAGGCTCCACACCGCTGCAAACGTGCTGAGCTGGCTGCTAGCCCAGGGACGGGCCTCTGAGGATGGCCACATGAGCACCCGGCCTGGTACTCATGAGATAAGCAGAAGGCAGGGAGACCCGGGAGACCCCAGTAGCTGGGACTCTGGGCAAACACAGTGTGGGGCCCTCTGTTATGGTGACTGGGGAGGAGAAGGGCTGTCCTTACCTTTTCAGGATTGAAATCCGGTGGGTAGTACTTGTTCACACCTTTCCTTTCACCCTGGAAAGCAGGAAGGAGATGTGATTTGGAAGGGGCCACCAGGGGACCTCTCTGTGCAGCAGCCTCAAGGAGGAATGCTGGGACGGGGCTGCTGCGGGACATACCCAGATTATGTGAGAGTGTAGTTCAGTGGTTAGAGCACTTCCTGGCAAGCACAAGGCCCTGGGTTCAACTTCCCAGTACTACATAAGCTGGGCTGGGCAGAGGGGCTCATGCCTGTAATCCCAGCATGTGGGAGGCTGAGGCAGGATTACCTTAAGACCAGCCTGGTCTACAGAAGGAGACCCCTGTCTCAAAATAAACATAAAAATGTCCTGGGTCTGCTGTCTGCCTGGGGTGAGGCTACCTGAACCGGCAGCCACTGTCCTTGCTTTGGAAAGTCTTAAGAGTAGTAGTACTCCCACTTTTCTTGAGGACCATGAATGACAGAGACACAGAAAGTCACTGATTTATGATGGCGTGACTTAGGAATTTTATTTTCATTAATTAACTCATTTTTGGCAGTGTGGGGGTAGAACCAGGGCCTCTGCACTAAGCTCCATCCCCAGACCTTTTTTGTTTTGAGACAGTCTTGCCAAGTTGTACATTACCCAGGATAGGATTGAAACTGTGATCCTCCTGCTTAGCCTCCCAGAGTGTTAGGGTTACAGACCACGTCAACTGCAAATGTGTATTTCATTTTACTTTTTAATACTTACTTATGATGCTGGGGATTGAGCACAGGGCCTTCACTCTGAGTTACATCCCCAGCTATTCTTTTATGTTTATTAAAGGTATGGCAGGTATGGTAAGTTAGGCTTGAACTTGAGATCCGCCTGCCTCAGTTTCCCCAAGTGCTGGGATTATAGGACTGTGCCACTATGCAGGTTATGAGTGTCTCTCTTCAAAGCTGGGACTCGTCCACCAAAATGATTAAAAGACCAACTGAAGCATTGTTTCCCTGATTTGTCTGCGTGGTATAGCCACCTGAGGAGTTCCTAAAATACAACGCCAGCTGGCCAGGCTTTGTGTTTCCAGCTTGTCATCCCAGCACTCTGAGAAGATGAGGCAGGAGAACCACAAGTTTCAGCCCTACCTAAGCAAGTGAGCAAGACCCTATTTCTATCTCTTTCTGAGACAAGGTCTTGCTCTGTAGTCCAGGCTAAGACTGAGCTTATAGACTATACTTTTGAGACAGGGTCTCACTCTGTTGTTCAGGATAGTCCTGAACACACAATTAGCCCAAGCTGGCCTCAAACACAGTCATCCTCCTGCCTCCGCCTCCAGAGTGCTGAGATTACAGATGTGTGCTACCATGACCAGCTTATGTGGTGCTGGGGAACCAAATTCCGGGCCTTGTGCATGCTAGGCCAATGCTTTAACCACTCACCTATACCCCTCAGCCTGAGTCACTATAAATAAAAGCTAAAAAAAGCTGAGGTGTTAGGGATATACCAAGTGGTGGAACGCCCCCGGTTCTATCCCCAGTGCTCGTGGTCTGGAGTTTGAAATTACTGTAGGACTTGGGAAGAGAAAGTTCGCTGGCAAGTCTGGCCCCTGGAGATGAGGCGCGAACCTCTGGGAGCACGGGGCTGTCTACTCACCATCCTGGGAGCTGCCTACTGGCCCTTAGCCTTGTCAGAGGCTGCCCGTCCCGTGCTTCTGCCGAGTCCAGTGGACGTCCCGGTGTCCCTGTGAAGCTGAGGCTGTGGAGGATGGTGTGGTGGTGCTGGTCCAAGACTTTTGCTGGGTGCAGCAGGCCTCGAAAGAAACGTGTTTGTCTAATGAGAGAGAGCACGAGAGAGCTGTGTCCACTCCGCAGCTGACAACTGTTATATTCTGAGGTGCCGGGGTCGAGACCAGGGCCTTCACAGAGCTCCAGCCACAGCCTGTTTATGAGTTCTGATTTTTGAGACAGCGTCTCACATAGTCACTAAGTTGCCCATGCTGGGCTTGAACTTGTGATCCTCCTGCTTTAGCCTCCTAGAGTGCTGGGATGACAGCCTGGGGGTGTGGCTCAGGAGTGGAGCACTGGCCCAGCTTTTGCCCTGTCTTGAATGCTCCTGTAATAGCCAGCGCTGTTCACTAGAGGCTTGCTCTGACCACCCAAACTGAAGTTACTTTTGGGATTGGGAGCATAGATCAGTGGTAGAACACTTGCCTAGCAAGCACAAGGCCCTGAGTTCAATTCCCCAGCACCACACAGAGCTGGGCATAGTGGCGCACGCCTGTAATCCCAGTAGTTGGGAAGATGAGGCAGAAGGATCGCCATGAGTCTGAGGCCAGCCTGGGCTCCATGGTGAGTTCAGGACCAGCCGGAGCTATAGAGGGAGACCCTGTCTCAAAAAAAAAAAAAAAAAAAAAGAAGAAGAAGAAGAAGAAAAGAAAGGGCTGAGGAGACTTGATCCCTAGAATCACAATACAAAACCAAAAACCGTTCTCACTTTGAGCACTGTACAGACGATGGGCTGGTTTTGGCCTGCAGACTGGTTTCCCAGGCCTCTGCTTAAGAATCAGGAAGACTGGTCTCTCCAAAGCAGTCACCAGCCTATGTGCACGCTCTCTGATGTGTCCCAGGAGGCACTGGGAGTCTCACACTGATGAGCCAGAGGCTGCCCTATGCAACTCAGAGCCCAAGGGGAGCTCAAATGTCTTGTGTAGAGAGAGACGCTGATGGTGACTTTCTGAAAAAGCGGGGGTGGGGCAAGTGGCCGTGCAAAACTTTTTTGCCAGTGAGGCGCACCTCTCTCGAACCCAAATTCTCCATCCATACAGTGTGCAGCTTGGTCTCGTCTATCCTAAAAATACTACTGCTGCCTGCCAGGCCAGGGGGGTGCAGGCTTGGAATTCCAGTGTCTAGGAGGCTGAAGTAGGCGGATCACATGCTCAGGCCCAGCCTAGGCCCTGCAGTAAGACCAACTCCAAACCTACACTAAAACAGCTGGGGATGTAGCTCAGTGTGAACGCTGGGCGGTCCATCCCCGGGACCTCAGGAGAAAACAAAACAAAAGCCATCCTCAACCAATGAGTTCGCTGGGCGCACAGCCCGTCGGCTCTGTTCCTCACTTGCTTGGGGCTTTGGTCAGCGTAGGAGTCCCTCAGCTCGTCTTTCCTCACCTGTAAGGAACGATGTCAGGACTTGCAGGTAGCACGGGCCGTGCTTTTGCAGAAATACTGATCACGGGAGCCAGGTTGCGCGCTTGTGTGAGGGAAGGTCTCTCCGCGGCTTTCCCAGCCTCGGGACCAGCACAGGTGAGACTCCGGGATGACCTCTGGAGATCTGGGCCTCCGTTCGTCCAGAGCGCACAGCCTGGGCTCTGAGATCACGTCCGCTGCTTCCTCTGCTCGATTTTGGGCCAACTGCCTTCCCTCTCTGGACTTCAATTGGGGGTTTACGGAACTTCCGGTCTGGGAATACTGCCGTTCAGCTCCCTGGAGCAGCGCCCGACGCTGGCTTAAGCGCTGGCGGCTTCTGCCACTTCTCACGCCCCCCGGCCTCTCAGCACTGTCGCAAACCCTTCAGCGTGACTCGCGAGGCAGGCCCCTGATGTTTTTCACTTTCCAAGTGAAACCGACAGGCCCCTCAGGCCTACTACGGCCAAGCCTAGGTCGGGCACCGAGGACTGGATCGGGGGACACAGCTGGGACTGTCGCCAGCCAGCCCACCCGCTCCCTCACCCGCAACCCGCACCTACCTGCCCCGCTCCTGACGTCACCCTGCGACTGTGCCCGGAAGTGCGCCCAGAGGGTAGCGCCGCTCCGCGGGAGGAAGGCGCCTGCGCAAGGTAACAGCGCCGCCTGATTGGCGAAGAGCCAATTACGTCGCGCGCGAGCTCAGCGGGAACGGACCAATCCGGGCCTGCCCCTCCCAGCCACGACCACATCGCGATGCCCCGCCCCCTTCCCCGCCCTCTCCACGAGGCCCCACCCCCTGATTCCGCCTACCCGAGTGCTGCCTTCCTAGGTGAAGCGCTGTAGGGCCGGTGTGGGTTAATTCTAGCTGGTGGACGAGGCAAACCTGTTCCGATGTGTTACTCATGTGGTTCAAGCCTGGCCTAGTCACACTGAGCTATGTCCCTAACCCTTTTATTTATTTATTTATTGAGACAGGGTGTTGCTCTGTAGTTCAGACTGGCCTAGAGCTCCGGGCAGTCCTGACTCTGCCTCCTGAGTACTGGGGTTTCAGGCAGGCGCCACCACAACCAGCAGTTATGTAGTGCTGGGGATTCAAACCCGGGGCGTAGAGCTTAAGCTAGTGCTATAATCAGCGAGCTGTGACACCAGCCCCCAGCCCGCTTTTTAATTTTGATTTTGGAACAAGTTTCCCGTCGGTTGCTAAATGGCCCAGGTTGGGCTTGAATTTGCTATCCGTCTGCCTGGGTCTCCCTGAGCGCTGAGATTATAGGCCCGCGACACCAGACCCAGCTTGCCCGGTCTCCTGCATGCTAGGCAAGTGCTCTGGCACTGGGCCTTCACCACCGTTTAGTCAGACCCTCAAAAAAAAAAAAAAAAGTGAGTTCCAGGGAGGCAGATCTTTATTGCTACCATTTTACATATTAGGAGAGAGACAGGGACAGGTCAAGTCACTGGAGCATAGGTCAGCAGTATCTACGGGTGCTAAACCATGTGCCTTTGTTCTCTGGGCTATACTGCTGGGTTGTGTGCATTGAACATAAGGGGTGGGGGAATCCAGAGCAATCTCTACCGGTGTGTGATGTTTAGGAGTGACCTCAGCAAGATCCCTGTGAGATGAGACCTCTGCGCCAGGTGAGGAGGAGAGAGGCTGAGGAACAGCGGGTGGGTGGAGGACAGCCCGCAGATCCTTAGGACTGAGGAGAGCTGCATTGAGACCCAGTGATTTACTGGGCCGGATGGCACAGGCCTGCGTGGCCAGGCAGAGGCAGGAGGATTGCAAGTATGAGCCCAACCTCGGCACTGTAACAACTCAAGGAGACCCTGTCTGAAAATCATAAATAAAAAGTGCACTGGGGATTTAGCTCAGTGTGAAGGCCCTGGGCTTGGTTCCAGTGCCAACACCAAACACACCCCCAAACCACAGAACAAAACAAACCCGCAAAGGAAAGTCAAGGGCCACATAGAAGCTCCTTGTTACTTGTCACTAAGGCAGTGTCGGAACCCAGACCTCAGCCGGAGAGGTGAAGAGGCTGTTCCTTACCGATGCCCAGAGCTGGCAGTTCCTGTGGGGTCAAAGGCAAGGATGGGGTAGAGAAGTGTAATAATCTGGCATGGGCAGGGTGACAGGAAGGGGCCTGGAACTTGCTCTGGGCCTGCACCCATCACTCTTGACTAGGGGCCACGTCTAAGTCAATTCACCTCTGTCTGCTCCTCTCTCAAGTGGGGTGACAGTGCCCTGCCCATGGGAATGAACACGGCACCTGCAGAATGGGCTGGGGCAGAAGGCAGGGAAGGGCAGTCCAGGAAGGGGGAGGAGACCATGGAGGCAGCTGGAACTGAGGCGCAGGCCTGTACTCCTAGCACGTGAGAAGGCTGAGGCAGGAGGATCGCAGTTTTGAGCCCAGCCTGGGCTTAGACTTGGACTTAGAGAGACTGTCTCAAAATAAAAATAAAAATTATTGTGATTCCTCCTGTAGAAGCCTCCCCAGGTGGAGGGCTGGCAAGTGGAAAGAGGAGTCGGTCTCTGTCAACCTCAAAGACACAAGACCAGGGAAGTGAATTTCAGCTTTGTTAAGGAACATACAAGATCCTCAAAAGTTTGAGGCCTGCACGGGCAAGTCAGCCAGACCTTATCTCAACATAAAAAGGGCTGGGGCATTCCCTGGACTCAGCCCCCAACAACACACACACACACACACACACACACACACACACCCCTTTAACCACATAGTAAGAAATAAGGACTATGCCCTCTGAAAGTTCAAGGTTTGCTTTTTAGAATTTTCTGGGAGGTCCCTCCCTCCATGTTTATTTTGACCTGCAGTTGATTGGATCCACAAATACCACCCTCATGAATATTTTAGTTTCTCAGTTATGCAACTGATTCTAGAAGATTCTCAGCTGGGAATAGCAGCACATGCCTATGATCTCTGGGAGGTTGAGGCAGAAGAATCTCAAGTAGTGACTTGGCGAGAGGTCCAGCTCCTGAGGGCCCATCCCTGGCTCTGAGTGGGTCACTCCTGCAGCCAGGCCTTGAGCAGAGGGACACGCAGGGAGCCATCTAGATGAGCTGCAACTGGTTCTGAGGCTCCTGGAAGGGGAGGAGAAGAGGTCTCACTTTGTAGCCCAGGCTGGTCCTGAACTCCTAGGCTGGCCATGAACTCAGAACAATCCTCCTGCCTCAGCCTCTTTCTGGGTAGTACAGCTAATCTTCTGCCCTGTCACCCCAAGCAGCAGCAGCAGAGCACACAGAGAGACTCAAAGGGACATTTCATGTTTTTTTGTGTGGCACTAAGCCAGGCCAAATAATACTGCGAGCCCGTGTGCAGGTCCTATAATGTCGGCGCCACATCACAGAACATTTTGAAAGACCTGTTTTTTTTTTTTTTTTTGGTCTATTTTCTTGTGATTTTTTTTTTTTTTTTCAATTTGGAACCGGGGATTGAACTCGGGGCTGTGTGTGTGCCAGGCAGGCGCTGCACTGCTGAGCTACATCCCCGGCCCACGAAAGACCTGTTTTAACTTTTATTTTTCCTCATGCAAACACCAGGTTGTCTTGTGCTTGAACACGGTAATTTCCCACAGAGCAGCCACTGTCGTGGCAGTCTGACCACCACCACCGTTTCCTTGTTACACTGGGAACAATAATGAGTTTGTCTAAGTGCTAACGACAGCCTGGAAGAGCTGACATGGGAGGGTGTGTGTAGGGGACCAGGATGGGAGTTGAAAGAACAAAAGGAATTTAGAGGTGGCAGGGTCCTGGGCACAGGTGGGGTGGCCTCTGTGACTTGGGGGAGTGAAGGGTATCATGATTTTCTTTTTCTTTAAAAAAATTTTTTGAGACAGGGTCTCGCTCTGTAGCCCAGGCTGGTCCTGAACTCACTATGGAGCCCACGCTGGCCTTGGATTCAGGACAATCCTCCTGCTTCAGCCTCCCGAGTGCTGGGATTACAGGCGTGCGCCACCACACCCAGCTTTATGTGGTGCTGGGGGATCGAACTCGGGGCCAAGTGCTTTATTTAACTGCTGTGCCATTCCCCCAGGCCAGGGTGGGGTATCTTGTCAGTCTATGCATTTCCCCATTCCTACAAATCACAAGCTAGGTGTATGTAGTAGCGCACACTTCTAGTCCTAGCAATTTGGGAGGCTGAGGCAGTAGGATCTTCCGTTTGAAGCCAGCCTGAGCAATTTAAGGAGACCTTGTCTCCAAAGGAGAAATAAAAGGACTAGGGAGCAGCTCAATGTTTAGAGGGTGATTTAAAATTAAAAACAAGAAGTTACTTTTTCCTCTCCTGGGACAGAATACCCAACGTCCACAATTGAAGGGAGGAAAGGTTTATTTGGCTCACAGTTTTAGAAGGTCTGGCAATGGTGGAAGAGCAGGCAGGTCCTGGAGAGTTGCTCACAGCATTGCAGACAGAAGCCAGGTGCAGCTGGAGCCAGCCCCTACCCGGATACTGGCACAAGGCCAGAGCTTTCCCAGGAAGAAGCTATAACAATGCTTCTTCCTTCCTTTACTCAATTCAAGCTGACAGTTGGGCCCCCACGCCCAGGGTGGGTGCCTCTCCCTCACTCCCTGGCCCACAGGTAAATAATACAAATCTGACAGCTCCACAACCTCTAATCTCAACAAGTGGACACAACCCTTCCGGGTCAAACCCCAAGCATCTGCTCCTTCCAGGTTCCACAGTTATCCCACCACATCCAAACACAGGAGGCATTGGAGGTAGCGCTGCACCCCTGGCGCCCGAAAGACTCGTGTGCACCCTATGCAAAGTGCCTTTTCCCTTTTTCTAAAAGTTGCCAAAGTCTTGACAGTTTCAGCACTGCTAAACAAGTTCAGGTCGAAGTCTCCTCTGAGACTGAAGGCAAACTTGCGGCGTGAACTCCTACGAAAATTAAAAAGCCAAGCACTTTCAACAGAGGGCCCTGGATAACCATTCCCACTCTAAAAGGGAGGAATAAGAGGATAGAATGCGACTGGACCAAAACGAATTTTAGACCCAGCCAGGCAAGGGTTAACTCTGGTATCCCTGCACCGAGTATTTGGGGTAAACCGAGGCAGATGGCAGCTCCAGAGGAGGGGACGCTGCCCCTGAGCGGTGCCTTTGGCTGCAAACCCCACAGCTTCTCTTCTGGGCTGGCTCTGCTCACGACCTGTGGCTTTTCTCAGTTCATAATCCACATTTCCAGGATCTCCAAGTTTGCAGGGTCTCCACTACACCTCAGACTTTTTCCTCATAACTTTATCCACTGCCATCCAGGGCCACACGGCTTGGCCTCCAAGACCCTGTCCTGAAATCTGGGTGGAAGCCTCCAAGACCCCAGAACTGTGGCACTCTGTGAAGCCAGCACCACGTGGGTGGCGGTCTGGCCCCCCTGGGCTTCGGCTGCAGCAGCCTCCATGTGCCTCGATGGCCGAACTCCGGGCAGCTGCACTCGGGCAAACCCTCTTCTCTTTGGCCCTACAGGGCGCACGGGGGTACTTAGCGCGAGGTCCTTTGCCTTTCCATTTTTTAATCGATAAAAAGCAGAGTCTTGTTGGGTCCTGACACCTCCTGATATACCTTTCTTATAGTCCTGCTTCCAAGTACTTGGCTTCTATTTAATGCTAATCTCTTTCACTTTTCGGTGTTCTTTGACCCCACTGGTGTAGAACCTTTTAATCTGGCAAAACTGTAAACTTTTGCATCATTTTTTCTGTCATTTCCCACCCCCTGGTTTTTAGCACAGAGCTGGCTAAAGGCTGCAAGCAGTACCCGTGTGACACCTGAACATTGGGCTACTTTGAGAATTTTTTTTTTCCACCAAATTAAATAGTCCATGACCTTTAACCACAGCTTTAGGCAAAGCCTCTGGACAAGGGCAAAATATCAACATGCTTTTTGTCCGAGTCAGAATGTTACATGTATTACACATGGCTTTCAGGCCAATTATTGTCAATAAAGTCCTCCCTTTCACCTGAAACTTCTTGAGTTTGGCCTTTACAATCCATACTTCTAACAGCACTTTTTTGAGTGGTCTTTCGAGCTCTGACCAGGAACTCCCATAAAGGGTAGCTCAGAGGGCTTGCTTAGCATGTGCAAGGCCCTGAACTTGGTTCTCCAGCACCACCTAAAAATTAGCTGGGAGTTGTGGCTTATGTCTGTGATCCCGGTACTCAGGAGGCTGAGGCAGGAGGAGTGATGTGAGTTCAAGGCCAGCCTGGCTCCATAGTGAGTTCAGGACCAGCCTGGGCTGCAGAGCAAGATCTCTACAAAGAGGGTGTTAACATACATATATATTTAATTAATGTATTACCTCCCTTTCCCCCACCCCGTCCCCTCAATCTCCCCTTCAATATCCTTTTTTTTCCTCTCTACAATGTCTGTCTACTTACATTCTTCCATCTCTCTTTCACTATTTTCAAGGCTTGTTTTTCTCATTTTAGAGAAATCATACATACAATATTTAACCTTCTGTGACTGATTCATTTCACTAAGCATAATGGTCTCAAGGTCCCTCCACTTTCCTACAAAGGACTCAAATTTATCTCTCTATGGAACAGTAGAACTCCATTGTAACATATATATATATATATATATATATATATATATATATATATATATATATTGGGGGGTTACTGGGGATTGAGCTCAGAGCCTTCATACTGAGCTACATTTGCAGCACCCTTTCTTTTCTTTTTCTCTTTTTAAATTTTTGAGACAGAGTCTGGATAAGTCACTAAATTGCCCAGGTTGAATTCAAAGCTGTGATCCGCGTGCCTCAGTCTCTCGTAACGCTGAGATTACAAGCCTGTGCCCACGAGGCCTGGTGCTATTATTTGTGACTTACACATATCTATCTACAGCACTTGCCTTAGTTACTTTTTTGTTGCTGTGGTTCAGTATATAGCACCTACAAATTTGGAGAGGAAAAGTTTGTTTTAGCTCACAATTTCAGAAGATTACACTCCATTCATGGGTGAAGATTACCGGTGCTGTTGTTGGCCCTGGAGACCCAAGTCGGGGCCTTCACACTGAGCTACATCTCCAGCCCATTTTTATTTTTGATCTTGAGACAAGCTCCCACCAAGTCGCCCAGTTGTCCAGGCTGGGCTTGAACCGGTAATGCTCCTGCCTCAGCCTCCCACAGGGCTGGAATTAAAGGCCTGTACCACCAGGCCTGGCTTATTGTTTTGAGATAGAGTCACGCTAAATTTCCTGGGCTGGCCTTGAACTTGCGGTCCTCCTATCTCAGCCTCCTAAGTAGCCGGCATACAGATTCTCCTAATTCCGGGAAGCACACGAAAACACCCAGCCAGAGGGAAAGACACAAACATGTTGAAATATTATATGTCATTGATATTAGAAAAACACACGGAGGCTGGGGACATAGCTCAGTGGTTGGAGTGCTTGTCTAGCAAGTGGGAGGCCTTGAGTTCGATTCCCCAGCACCACACAAGCGGGGCATGGTGGCACACGCCTGTCATCCCAGCACTCAGGAGGCTGAGGCAGGAGGATGGCTGTGAGTCCAAGGCCAGCCTGTTGTCCACAGTGAGTTCAGAACCAGCCTGGGCTACAGAGGGAGACCCTGCCTCAAAAAGAAAGAAAGAAAGAAAGAAAGAAAGAAAAAAGAAAGAAAAGAAAAACTACATCTCTACCTCATTAGTGGAGTTTAGCACTGACATTTCTTGCTTCCAGAACCTTCCCAGCGCCATGTTGCTGTCCCCATCTGCTTTGGAGAGCTAACTGTCTCTTGCCGTGGAAGATCCGTCCTCGGGCACCCACTCCAGCCTTGCGACTGGCTGCTTCTGAGCGGCGCTTTCGAGGGATAATTGTCGCCTTTGTGAGAGGGGACGGGAGGCCGACTTGGCACTCTGAGATACCCACAAAATCACTCGTTTGGTTCGCGTGCGGGCGGGCGCGCGTGCGTGCGTGGAGATTTTGGAGAAAGCCGCATGAATCAACCTCAATTATTTGTAAGTAAAATTAGTTTCAAGCTGTCACATTCCTCGGTACTGTCGTTCAAATAACTTGCTAGAAGAATGTTGTTTGGGTTTGCTGTAGGGAATTATGGGAACATAAGTCTGGGTCTAAATTGGTGAAATTTAAAATGGAAATCTGCTACCTCGGAGTGGGGCAGAGTCGTTAAGAAGAGCGTGGGCTCTGGGGCTGGGGAGGTTGTTTGGAGTTTTATTCCTGCTACTCTCTGGCTGTGTGACTTTCTGAGAGCTCCCTAACTTCTCTGTTTTTTACTGTAGTCACTGGTGAAGGGGGACTGTCAGATGGGCTGGGGTGCAGGCCTGTAATCCCTGCACTTGGGGTGGCTGAGGCAGAAGAATTTAAAGTGTGAGCCCAGCTTGGGTGATTTGGTGACTTAGTGAGACCCCGTCTTAAAGTAAAAATTAAGAACAGGCTGAGGATACAGTTCTTTGTGAAGGCCCTGGAACTGGGGTTCAGCTGACTTATTTTTGAAAGTCTCAAAGTATAAGGGTTGGGGTGTAGCTCAGCATTCAAGTGCTTGCTTAGCAAATGCATGGTCCTGGGTTTGACTTGCCAGCACCACCTAAAAATTAGCTGGGCATGGTGCCACATGCCTGTAATCTCAGCACTCGGGAGGCTGAGGCAGGAGGATTGCAAGTTTGAGCCCAGCCTGGGCGATTTAGTGACTCAGCGGGATCCTATCTCAGAGTCAAGTTTGAGCAGAATTTATCCACTTAGCAAAATCCTGTCTCAAGACAAAACCGAGGACGAACGGGCTGGAGATGAAACTGGGTGTGAAGGTTCCGCCCCCACGAGCGACCGGACGCGAGGGGAGCCCGGGAAGTCTAGAGGAATAAGGAACTTGAAATAAATCTGGATTTGTCCTGGCTGTACACCGTCCTGACCTGCAGCTACCGCCTCGCAGTCTCGCCTATCCTCCAATTGGCCGCCAGAGGGCGTCGTTGTGCGCGTGCTTCGGCAAAAATTCTCAAATTTGGGTATCGCTTTTCAAGGGGTTTGCTTTTTGAAATCGAACAGAAATCCAGAAAAACATAAAACCAGCCCATTTCAAAGCAGCATCGCAGTGGCATTAAGTACATTCACGATGTACATCGCTGCCGCCTTGGTTGAATCCAGGCTGTCTTAATTTGTGGCCCCCCATTTTTTTTTGTCCTTGATTTTTAAAAATGTGATGATGAAAAACTTTAAAAAAGAGGTCTTGGTACTTGAACTTTTCTTTTGCCTTGCTTTATTACTGGCGTAGGGTCTCGCGCTGTAGTCAGGAATCATCTTGAACTCGCTGTGGAGCCCAGGCTGGCCTCAGGCTCATTGGAATCCTCCTGTCTCAGCCTCCTGAGTGCTGGGATTACAGACGTTAGGCTGTTATGCCAGGTTTAGTATCTATATATGCACACAAACTATATAATATGTGGCCTGAGACAGGTCCATTCAAAAAAAGACAAAAATTAGTGGGCTGCAGGCTGAACACACCTGACTCTAGTTGAGTATTTTCACCCCAGAAAGAAGATTGTGTCGTCAGTGAAACTGCGCCTAAGGCGACACGCAAAAGCTTGGTGGGATGGAAGGGGCCTTGCGGAAAGGGCCGGCGCTGGCGTCCTTCTCCTGCCTTGCCCAGCTCTCTCTTCTGCTCAGCCGGGACACACAGTTAATTAAATCCCATATCGATCTGTTCATGGGCGATTGTTTGTTTTGCTACCCCTGGAGCAGATGGTGAGGCCGCAACCAGAAGGGTCTGTGTGCGAGTGGTTGCCTTCCACGGAGGAGTCAGATGAAACCGGGCGATTTGGAGACTGGGGTGGTTTCGGACTTTGATACTGGAATATTTGTGCGTGCTGTGCATAATCAGATTTTTCTGTGGGTGGGACGTACTGGAAGTTGAGCCAGGGCTTTCACTCTGAGCTACACCCCCGTCCTTCTGTATTTTCTGTTTCGAGATGAGGTCTCCTGAATTTGCCCTGGCTGGTTTTGAATCAGCCTCCCCGAGTGCTAGGATTTCAAGCCCGCTTCTCGGGTAAGGGGCCCAAGTCTAGACACACCCTTCCTTCCTATGTGGCACACACGCACAGCCGGTATCAGTGGGATTTCCACCGCTGTAGCACAGGACTCAGTGCAAGAAGCTCCTGAAAAAAGAGCAACTTATTTTGGCTAATGGCTCTAGAGGCTCAAGTTCAGGACTGGGCGACCCCACTGTTTGGATCTCTGGTGAGCGCGGCACATCAAGGCAGGGGATGTGTTGGAGTGAACAACCACCTCTAGAGTCAGGAAGAGAGAGACAGACACAGACAGACAGAAAAGTGGCGGAAGTCAATTCTTTCTTTTTTTTTTTTTGAGACAGGATCTTGATCTGTAGTAGAAGCTCATCCTGAACTCACTATGGAGCCCAGACTGGCCTTGAACACGCAGCAGTCCTCCTGCCTCGGCCTCCCCAGTGCTGGGATTATTTGCCTGTGGCACCACAACCAGCTAATTTTTATGTGATGCTAGGGAATTAAGCCAGGGTCTTGTATATGTTAGGCAAGTGCTCTAATTGTCGAGATATACCCCAGCTTCCTTGCTATCCTTTCCAAGGGCACACCCCCAGCAACCTGAAGGCCGCCGTAAACCGTCACCCCTTGGAGGCCCACGGCTCCTCCTAGAGTCACCACCCTGCAGACCAAGCCTTTATACGTGACCTATAAGGGAGGTTCTTCCAAAGCCTAGCAGCCTGAAGATAATCTAATACGATTTTTCTTTTGTTTTGCAGTACTGGGGTTCAAACCCAGGGCTTCACACATGCCAGCCAGGAGTTCTGCCACAAGCCACACCCCCAGTCCATTGGGCAATATTTCTTGTTCACCAGTTTGATCCATGAGGTCTGCTGGGAGATTTTTGCCTTAGGGTATCATGCCAGTGCTCATACTCGGGAGCAGTTTGGATTTCAGCTTAATAGATTAGGGATACTCAGCCTGTATCTATGCCAGAGGCCAGCAAATTGACCTTGGAGCCAAATGCAGCCTTCGGCTAGTGCTTATTTGTAAATAAAGCTTTAGTGGCACACAGCCATTACCCCTGCGTTTCCCGCTGTCCTGTGGGGTGGTACTTCCTCACCCTAACAGTTAGCTTCTACTCCCAGAAGGAAATATCCTGTTGTCCACTGCAGGAAGTCCTCCCTGAGGTAGAGTTCCAGGTAGGGACAGATGGAACTCAAACAGGCCATAATGGTGTCCCCTTCGGAAATCAACTTAAAGGACCTCCTGGCCTTTCCCCACCAAGAGTAATCCCCCCAAAGACTAGAAGTCAAAAAGGGGTTAAAGCTCTCCACCAGGGCTCTACCCCTACAAGGCCTTCTTCAGTCCTTCGTCAGCCGGTCATGGGAGTAAGACATGGCCCCGGCATATGGAGGTAGTTTAGGATTTAAGGCTCGTCAGTGAGACTGCAATCCCTCTCCATCCGGTACCTCAATCCTGCTACGGGGCTTCCTCCTCCAGAGCCCAGTCTTCCTGGGGAGAAGATAGCACAGGTTGCCCACAGTTGCCTCCACATCGTTAAACTGACTCCCGTCAGCCACTTGTCCTTACAGGGCCCTGCGAGACCAGCTTCTTGGTAACTCAGATGTCATCCAGCTGCCGACGCGTGCCTGTGTGCGGAACAGAGAGACGCGAGCTGGTTCTGCTGCTACTTCTCACACAGCTTTCCTGAGGCTCGGCCTCTGTCCGCTGGGGCGTTGGTAGACCAAGCAGACTGGACTGCTCGGGCTCACGCTTTAGAGCTCAGTCAGGACAGATGAGCACCATGTCCCCCAACTTCACATTTGCTTCCCAGGGCTGCGTGCGCCTGCAGCCCTCGGGGGAGCACAGCCTCCAGATATACCACGTTTCCCTGGTGACTAAGCAGCACACCCAGCTAAAAACTACCCACTTCCAGCCTGGTGTTGTGACCCGCACCTGCAGTCCTGGCATTCTGGGAGGCTGAGGCAGGAGGATTGCAAGTTGGAGCCTAGCTTGGGCAACTTAAGATCTTAGTGAGACCCTGTCCCAAAATAAACAATTAAAAAAAAAAAGGCTCAGTGGGAGAGCTGGGATTTAATCCCTACTGCTGGTAAAGCAAAGATGAATGAGAGCAGTGCTGGCATCTGGGAAGGACTCAGGAAATAGCAGCTCGGTTCTGTCTTCTGTTCCGTTAATACAGAGTGAGCCGGCCACGGCTCGTCTGGCAAGGACGCATCTTCCAGTGCGGCATTTTGATGAATTTGCAGCTCAGCATCTGCCGTCCCAGGGGAAATCATGCACCATATTCCTTTTCAAAACTCCCTGGCACTGGGCGACGCGGGCTGGTTCTGTGGAACCCCAAGCCCGTCTATTTGTTTAATTGCTCCGATTGGAGGGAAAGCGATTGCATCGAACATCTGTGCGCAAGGTTTTTCGGAGGTTGAGCTTCTGGCGGAGTGCAGCGAGACTCCCCCATTCCGATCCGATCCGCAAGTCCCTTTACTTGGGCAGTCCTGGGATCGAGCCAGGCCACATCCTCAGCCTATTTTTGTTTTTGTTTTTACGACAGGACCTTACTGAGATGCTGGGTTGCCCGGGCTGGGGTTGGAACTTGTGATCCTCCTGCCTCAGCCTCCCAGTGCTGAACCACAGACCTGCGCTGCTGGCCTGTCCCCCTTCCCCCCCCCCCCCCCCCCCCCCCCCCCCCCCCCCCCCCCCCCCCCCCCCCCCCGCACCTCCTGGATTCTCTGAGGACACTACTTGGTCATAACTGACTGGACAGACGGCAGGATGGAGGGATGGATGGGACTCATTCTTACATTTCACCAATTGTGTTTCTTCCTCAGTAACCCAATTTTCACTGTTAAGTGAGGTTGGGACTTAGATCTCTTAGGGGCGCTCAGCATCCTCACGTCAGGGTCTCGACCTGAGACCTGTCCCTGACGTCCCTCGGGTACAGCACAGCCCAGCAGGCCCAGCTCCACGAGCCTAAGGCTGTACATCTCTCCAAGCTTCCTCAGCGGCTCACACATCCAGGCCATTTTTAGGGTAGGAGGGCGCGTGGCCCAGAGGCATCTCCAGGGAGGAGTGTTCCCTGCTCTGGCTCAGGGAACAGCGTCACCTGCTGACAAGAAACACCCACTTCCACAAAAGACTCAAGTCCAGAAGCAGGTGGTTCCCCCATACTGGGCTTTCCCCCCCAGTATTGGAGATTGAACTCAGGCCTCCATGCTCAGCGACATTCCCAGCTTACATTCAGTTTTCATTTTGATGCGAGGTTTTGCTAGATTGCTAAGTTGTCCAGGCTGACCTTGACCTTAAGATCCTCCTGCCTCAGCCTCCCACAGCGCTGGGACTCCAGGCCTGGCTCCGATACTTCACACCAGTGTGAAGAGTGGGCAGATTGCCTGCTGTGCTCGGCTGAATGCCACAGGGTCAGACGAGAGGACACGAAGAGGCGGGGAACTGCGTGGGTGCTGGGTACCAGCTGCTGAGGACCCGTCCTCGCCAACTCAGGGAGTACGCAGGGCAGCTCACCAGTTAATTAATTTCAGCAGGTATGGTCTCAGGCGCTGGCAATCCCGCAGGGAATCTGAAATAACCAGACTGGCACCACTGACGTCAATGGGCACGTATTGGGTACAAGTCCTGCTTTCACGAGCTGGCGTCCTACCTGCCGGACCGTGAGAAACAAAAAAGGAAATGGTTCAGAGTGCCAGGTACTGCTGATTAGTATGACGAGACATAAAGCTCAAACCAGTGGTGCAGGCCTGCAGTCCCAGCTACTTGGGAGGCTGAGGCAGGAGGATCCCGAGTTTGAATTCATCTTGGGCATCTGAGTGAAACTTTGTCTCCCAATACAAAATAGGGGCTGGGGATGTAGCTCAGGAGCTGAAGTGCTTGCCTAGCAAGTGTAAGGTCCTGGGTTCTATTCCCTACACCACATAAGGCAGGCCTGGTGGAACTTGCCTGAAATCCCAGCACCCAGGTGGCCAAGCAGGAGGGTTGCTGTGAGTGTGGAACCATCCGGGGCTACACAGTGAGTTCAGGAACAACGTGGACTACAGAGTGAGACCATGCCTCAAAAATAGAGAGAGAGAGGAGAGAGATTCCTGGGAAGGCTAAGTATCATCTGGTTGGATTCTCTAATATGAGAAACCTAATGTATAAGTAAGTAAAAGAGCAAAACAAAAGAGTGACGACAGGAAACAGAGAGAGCTTAGGAGGGGGAAGGGGGAGAGAAGTCCAAAGAATCTAGAGAAGCCTGGGCCAAGAATGCGCCTTCGCAGACCCGCCTTCCTCCGGCCCGCGCCCTCCCGGCCCCCGCCTCCCGCCTGCACATCCGTACTGAACGTCCACGGTCCACCTGAGAGTTCACGGCCGGGCACAGCATCCCCGTGATCCAAGCACCTTCCAAACATGGGAGACACTAGTGGACATTTCTGATCTGAACCACAGTGGTATTAATATTTATTTTTCGCCTTTGCCAATTTTTTCCTTTGAGCCCACATGATTTCCTTTCGTTAGTGTGTATTTGCGATACGTAACGGTGACCTTCAGCTTAAGGCCACTTTCCATGTTGGTTGTACCAGTTCCCAGCTTCATCAGCGGTACGGAAGGGTTCTTTTCTCTCACGACCTCACCAGCATCCCATGTGTTTCCGGTTCTGGATGCCAGCCTTTCTTACTAGGTGCGACCTCGGCGCTGGTAAATGATTTGAGTCCCTTCAGGCCCTTGCTTCTCTTCCTGGGGAGGAACAGCGCGGTGCTGAGTCTATGGCTAATGTCGGGTGGTCTTCGCCTGCCTTTTGGCCATGTGCATTTCCCTTCTGTAAGCAGGATTTGACTGGCGATTAGCATGTGTTGGGTTATCGGGCTGGAGTTGGGTTTGTGACCAGAATACGTTTCCGGAGTGTTTTGGGTGTTGGAGTGGGTTTTGCTATTAATTATAATATCGCCTGAGGCGCAAGGTGTTGCTACGGAAGGCGGCCATGTTTCCTGTTGGAATAAGCCGGGGAAGTCTTGTGTCCTTCCCCCAGCAGCCGCAGGAAATGTTATTCCAGATTAGAGACTGAGAGTAAGAAGAGAGGGAGGGTGGAGACAGCTGTCACCGGCCCTGCAGAAAGTGGCCTTCTGTTGCACAGTCTCATGGTAACTGCTCTTTGGAAGTGTGACACTTTCCTAGGACAAATGCAATCTTGAAAGAGAATTTGCCTATTAAAAAATACCCAGACTATCTAATTCCCAGGAGAATGGGACTGTAGAGAAAAAAAAAACCCTCGGAGGAAGTCAGCCTTGTTACACTGAAATCTGAGACTGCAACTTGGGGATCGGGATGTCGAGTTTTGGATTCCGAGGGGAGGCGTGTTCGCCACTTTCTCATCTCTGGACGTAATACCCAACGCCTGCCCATAGCTTATGCTAGTGAAGGACCCAAGCTGAACAGACTTCAAGACAGGTTTCAAAGTTACTCTAAAAGTTACTGGATCTAAGCTTAGCTTCTCAGATGGTAAAACAATTGTCAAAGAATGCCCAAGGCCAGGATAGTCTTGGGGCACTTGGTTACCTAGTTACAGCCAATCAGAAAGGGAAACTAATCTGGCTTTCCTGGGCCTGGGGCAAAGGGTAAACCAACCTGGCATTCCTGGGCCTGGGCAGAGTCAAGAGATCATAAATAAGTTGCCCAATGACAACTGACCAATCACTCGCCGCCTCTTTAGACCCTACGCAGGCCACTGAACCACCACACTTGGCTGGTTACATCCAAAAGATGCCTAAAAGGTCAGGATTGGGTTATAACAAAAGTTATGGCCACTGTGCCTCTCTAAGGGGTCAGCATCACCATCATAAAAAACTGTACTTACGATTGGTTCTGTGTAAATGATAATGTACCTGTGTCACATCTCCTGAGACCACCCCTGCCCCTACCCCACAAAGACCCTGCCCCATCCTTTGTTCTGGGCTCTCTGCACGGATCCACTGCATTGGTTAAGTCCGAGAGCCCGAGCTCAAGCCCGAATAAAGACTCCTAGTTATTGCATGCGTGTCTCAGACTCCTGGTGGTCTTTGGGGTCCCCAAGATCTGAGCATAACACTAGGAAAGGTTTGTTCTAGCTCCCAGTGTTAGAAGGCTGCAGTCGGCTTCACAGTGGTGGAAGGGCCTGGAGGAAGGCCCAGCTGGAGAGAGCTGCACATTCCATAGCAAAACTGAGTGAAGGGGGAAGACACAGCCTTTCAGGTCATGCCCTGGTGACCTGCCCTTAGGACAAAGAAGAACCCTGGGTGACACCCAAATGTGGCCAGCAGCGAGAGAATCTGAAGTAAAGTTTATTGCCCCCGGGACCTCATTCCCGGTCCAGGTGTGAGGCCATGTTCATAGGGAGAACAGGGCTTTTATTTCAGGTGGGTGGACTGGTCAGGAGGAGAGTTGGGGACTAGGCTGTCTAGCTAGGGTGTGGGTCAGAGATCGGGTGGAAGAGGACAAAGTGGGGCAGGCTGAGAGCTTGGGAGAGCAGGCAGGGCGGCTGTGGGTGTGTAGGCGGAGGTGGCCCATGCTGGGGTTGGGGTTTTCCTCTTTGTCATCTGACTGCTGGGGCCAGCAAAGTTGTTATGTCAGGGATGGGAGAAGGTGGCTAAGGCTGGTCAGTTACTTTGGCTGGGAAGGAAGGAGGGAGTGGCTGTCTCTCAGCCAGGGTCACACAAGGATAGTCCAGTTCTCTGTGTGGGAATGGCAGAGAAATTCAACACTGGAGTTACAGTCTGGGAACCCCACATCTTCCCCTTCTGACCAGGCCCTGCTTCATTTCAGCATAAGAAACCAATGGCCTAGTTAATTCAGTTACCTTCCAAATACAGGAGGCTTTGGGGAAATCAGTCCAGATCTAAATCCTAACAGGAGGCCAAGGGTGGATTCGGCTGGGTCCTTTCTCCTCAAATCATGCACCCCTGGCTTCGATGGGCATGTACTGGGTACATTTCTGTGGCTAGGACAAAATACCTGACTCATGCAACTTATAGGAAACAGGTTTATTTTGGCTCATGGTTTCAGTCTACAGCTGCTGACTCTAAGGCAGAAAATCGTGGTGGAAGGGCTTGGGGGAGCCAAGGCGCTCCCTGCCAGGACGCTGAGTGCAAAGGGAGGAGCTGGGGAGGGTGATGTGCCCTACCGAGGCTCTCCCAGATATGGGATTATGGTCTTAGACCTCATACGCGCACCATTTCTACCACCTCTGCTACCTGCCTCTAGCCATTACTCAGGTCCTCCTAAATCACTGGCCAGGAGGGAATCATGGCCGCCTTGTGAGCACCCAGATCTGCATATAAACCCTTCCCCAAGGGTGCTTGGCTGATGAGCTTCACTTGCCAAGTATCTAACAGCTGTCATTAGTCTTTAATGATCTTAATTCCCGAAGTAGCTTGGTAACAACAACAGAAAAATAATTCTTGGTGTTTTCTCTGCCAAGATCCCCAGGGGGCTCCTGTCTGTGATAGGCATCTGTGTGTTGGGGACCAGAAAGGAATGTCTTCTGGATTTTGGAGGTTTGTAGCCTAGGGGGCTCATTATCACATGAGTAGTTGGCAGGAAGATTAATCCCCGAGACTGAAATTGCTCCGGTTTCATCCCAGGAAGGAGTGGATTGTGTCCTCAAAGCACTTGGGGGTGGGGTGGGGTGGGGTGGAGATCTGTTTTCTGTGTTCAGGCATAGCTTGTCTTCTCTGTACTGAACTGGAGCTCGGTGGCCTAGCCGGCTTGCTTGTGCACAGGTTTAGAGGGACAGAACCCAGAGCCTTCACACCCTGCTGCATCTGAGCTGATGTTGAGACAGAGCCTTACGAATTTGCTCAGTGCCCAGGCTGAGCTCAAACTTGCAATCTTCCTACCTCAGCCTCCCAGAGTGCTGGGATAACAGGCTTATGTTTCAGAACCAGCTCAAACTATCATTTTATTTTCAAAATTAATTAACTGTTTATTGAGACAGGGTCTCCCTATGTAGCTCAGGCTAGCCTTGGACTCGCAGTGGTTCTCCTGCCTCAGCCTCCGAGTGCTGGGATTACAGGTGTGTGCCACCATGCCCAGATTAAACAATCACTTTAAAGGTGAACCCAAAGTCACCTGTCTTAAAATTTCTGGCTTTCCCCCCTTCACACCCCACTTTTGTACCAGGGACTGAACCAGGGCCTCACCCTTTTCACTGAGCTACATTCTCAGCTCTTTTAAAAATTCTTACATTTGCGAGACAAGGTCTAAGTTGCCCAGCTGGGCTCTTACCTCTTCCTGCCTCAGCTTCCAGGGTATCTGGGATTACAATTGTGTATAACTGCACCTGTTTAACAGTCTTGTGTGTCTTTGCTTCATCCCTTATGGAGTCGGATTGAGGGGGCATGGTGATGCTTTCCCACAGTTTTAGTACTCTAGGGAGGCTGAGGCAGGAATATTGCAATTTAGTGACTTCGTGGGACCCTGTCTCAAATTAAAGAATAATAAAGGACTGGAGATGTTGCTCAGTGCAAAGGCCCTAGGCTCAATTCCTAGTACCACCAAAAAAAGGGAATTATTAATAGTAATTTCTTCACAGAGTCGAGGATTACGTGAGGTAATACAAGACTTAAGACAGTTCCCGGCTCATCCTTGTGTTATTAAAGCAACTGCGCTAGCCTCAGCGACTTTTCCTTACCCCTCCCCTCTGTAGTGGCTGTGCCCTCAGTCCCAGGAATCTCCTTCCCCCTCAGACTTTTGGTATCTGCCAGAGTTGGGGTGTTTCATCCCCCAGTTTGCATGTGAAGCTGAGGCAAGGGGATCATAAAATTGAGCCCAGTCTGGGCAATTTAGCAAGATCCTGTCTCAAAATCAAAAATTAAAAAGTAGATCTGGGCATGTAGCTCAGTGCAACAGCCCAGGCCCAAAAATAAAGTAAATAAAAAGAGGTGGTGGGACCTTTAAGAGATGGAGCTATAGCCCTCCATAGCCAAGGGTTATGTACTGGCAGATTCAAACAATGGAGGATGAAAAAACAAAACAAACAAACAACAAAAAACCAGTGTGGTGGCTCATGCCTGTGATCCCAGCACTTGGGAGGATGAGGGAGGAGGATTGCTGTGAATTTGAGGACAACCTGGGATACACAGTGAGCTCAGAACCAGCCTGCACTATAGAGTGGGAACCTGGGGCTGGAGGAATGGCTCAGCAGTTAAAGCGCTAAGTCAAGTGCTAAGTACCTGAGTTCTCCAGCACCAAATAAGCCAGGCGTGGTGGCACACACCTGTAATCCCAGCACTCGGGAGGCTGAGGCAGGAGAATCTGCCCTGAGTCCAAGGCCAGCCTGGGCTCCATAGTGAGATCAGGACCAGCCTGGGCTGCAGAGTGAGACCCTGTCTCAAAAAAAAAAAAAAAAAAAAAAAAAAGAGTGAGAACCTGTCTCAAACAAAACAAAAAACAAAACAACAACAACAACAACAAAAAACCACTTGGTCAGTACTGAACACGCACAGAAATTTTTCTGGTCCTTGTTCTCTAAAGTATTTACACAAAATTTACATTGCATTAGGTACTGGTGTCTCAGGATTCCCCCATAGATTCCAAAGTCCCATATGCAATTCTGTGGATCTGCAGCGTTCCCAAAAAGCCTCATGTACCTATGACTGCCGTGTACTGTTGGGGGTTGGGACCCAGCTGGTAGGGGCGGGTGCTGGGGGCTTGGCCTGGAAGGGTGTGAGCTGGTTCCACCCTTCCTCCCTGACTTGGCTGTCCAGCTCCTGTCCCGGCGTGTGATTCCACCATTTCCAGCCACTCACTCATGAGACCTTCTGAAACTGTGAGCTACAATAAATCTTTCCTCTCTTGAGTTGTGGATATTGGGTGTTCTGTCCCAGCAGGGGAAAGGTAACTGAGACAGAGCAGGTGGAGGATCTGCTTACAACCTGCACATGTCCTCCCAGAGGCTTTTAAAAAATTAGTGCTGGAGATTGAAGCCAGCACCTTCACACAGAGCTACATGCCCTGTCCATGTTCTATCTGTATTTTGAGAGAGGATTTCACTAAATTGCTGAATTGCCCAGGCTGGGTTTGAACTTTGATCCTCCTGCCTCAGCTTCCTGGAGTACTGGGATTATAGGCCTGGCATCTTCCCTAGCTGACTTATAATACCTAATGCAATGCAAATATTGTGTAAATACTTTTAAAAGTTATCAATTATTCACTTTGGGAACTTAGCATTTCAATTATATATTTTTGTATGTTTATTGGCTATGAGTCATAAGCCACAGAAAACTAAGCTCCAGAATGAGGGTGGGAGGCCCACTGTCCCTCACTCCTCTACTCCATCACTCTTCTGACGTGTCAAAACTAGTGTCTGTGCTGGACATGGTGGTGCATGCCTGGGGTCACAGCATTCTGGGAGGCTGAGGCAGGAGGATCACAAGTTCATCCCAGCACGGGCAACTCAGGAACTTAGTGAGACCCTGTCTCAAAACTGAAACTAAAAAAAAAAAAAAAAAAAAAGGTGGGGAGGTGGAGTGGGGAAGTTGCTGTAGCTCAGTGCACAGGCCCTGGCCTCCATCTCCAGTGTCACAAAGCAAATGAACAAGTTGATACAAAGTCCTCTGAATCATCAGCTCTGAAAATTGCTTTGTCTCCAGTTTAGCGATGAGGAAATCAATACCCCATCTGTTCCCGTTTTCCAAGGAGAAACAACCGGAGCTGTCATCCCAAAACATCTGAAAAGTCGGGGGGCTGTGGGTACATCGGCTTTAGCAACAAGCACCCAGATGAATCCTACTTTCACTCAATGCGTACGTGACTTAAAGTCTATTTATTGAACAATTATAGACCGAAAACACGTCAGATGCAAATAAGTGTGATTAAACACGGTACGATCTGCCAAACAGCCCACAACAAATTAAATTGATAATAGCAAGCTGAACCCACAGTAATTTACCACGAACTAAGCAAAAAGAACTGCTCGGAAGACCTCCACCGACCCTCGGGGCAGGTGGGGTGCTGCTGCAGGGGTTGGCTGGTCCCCAGATGTGTGTGGGCAGCGCAGACGCCGGGCTGGGAGGCCCCAGGGACTGCGCTCTGCGGAGTTGACGAGAGAATCCATCGGCCGTGGCTGGAAGTGCCTCCCCTCCAAAAACCAGATAGCGGAATTCCAGTCCTCAATGTGGGGGTGAGGTGGGGATGCCGCCTAGAGGGGTGTTTAGGGTGCGGGGGATCTCAGAATCTCCCGTTTGGAGATGATTCCGTCGCGGAGGTTAACCAGGGGATAACCCCTGCTGCTAGGCGCGGCAACCACATTGGAAGGCGCCTGCGGCCGGATGTGACCTGGAAGGGAATGTGCTAGCCCCGCCCCTCTGCTTCCGGTCCACTCCCAGCAGCCTTCGCTAGCTAGGCGCTCCGCCACGTTTTCCACTCGTGGACTCAAGGATTTTGAAATTGAGCTACAGTAACCTTTCTGCCCTTAAGTTGTGAGTGTCAGGGATGGTGTCCCACTAGTGAGAAAATAACTAAGACACACGCTCTCGCGCGTGCTCTGTCTAAATCTAAAAGGTTCCCTCACCGCGGCTGGGTGGTGCGGCGGGACCCTCATCAGGGACCATGAGCGGCGGGCTCCGGAGGGTGTGGCCTCGAAGGGGATTTTCTGCCCCTGACTCTTTAATGTCCTCTTTGCTTCCTGGCAGCCATGCCGACAGCTGCTTTACTCCAGGCCAGGCCCTTCCACCAGGGCTGGCTAACGGACTGGCAAGCGTGAAACTCTGAATCGAAGTAAGTACCTCCTCCGTTACGAGTCGTGGCCGTTGAGCATTGTGTGCCAGTGACTGAGACACCGTTCCCTGCACTCCGTGCCTTGGGACAGTGCAGCAGGACCAGCACATGCTGGCCCCTTGGGATTGGGCCTACCACCAAGAAGGGCCAGGGCTTGTAGGTTCGTGGTGGACTGAATGTTCTCCTGATGCAGGACTTGGGCTCCCCCCGCGGTAGGACAGAGTGAAAGCCTAGCTGTCCGAACTGCCAGGTTCCAGGTAACAAACACTCCTTTTCGTCTTCTAAGCCTCTCTTGAAGGCTCAGATTTATCCTTGTCAACAAATTCTGCCAGTTGCTTTCCTCGAAGCAGTGGCTAACATCATCTCTGAGGAAATTTCAGCTAAACACTAGAGTCTAACTCACCATAATTAGTCTATTCAGTTTTTCTTTCAAATAAATTTGTATTCTGTATTACTTTGGGTTTGACAAGAGGCAGAATTAACAGGAATTATAAGAAAAAGAGATCTATTTGGTGGGCTTATAAGTCCGAGGTAGTCCAAGATGGCGGCCTGCACGACTGATAGCTGGAGGGTCTGATGGCTGCTCAGCCCGTGTGGGACTGCAGGACATCTGGTGAGAGTCTGCTGTGGCTCTCGGTTGTTCGAAGAATAAAGGCGAAGACCCGAGACTGAAGATGGCTGATAGGTAGACAGGTGCCAGTTGAGGTAGGAGCAGATCTGTAACTGAAGATCTACTTCATCTAACAAGTTGGAGTCAGTAGACAGTTGTAAAGGCGAGAGCTTTCCCAGAGGAAGAAGCTGTAACCATCTTCCTTATTCTTTCCTTTTCTGTACTTCAGTTTTAGTTGGGCCTCCCACATCCGGGTGGGTGCTCTTCCCTCATTTGCTGGCCCACAAATCACTCCCACACATCTTAAGCTCTACACTGGATGTGGTTCCTAATCCCAACAAGTTGACCTAATTCCTTTAACGGTCACATATTCCATCAAGACACCAGTCGGCTCAGCTCTTAACTCTTTGTCCTGTTTTTTTTCAATATTAAGATTCATAAGGTCAAGATTTAATGAAATATGAATTATATATAGAAAATATATAATTTATAATTGTGTATAATTTTTTTTTGCTGAGCTGGGTGTGATGGCACATGCCTATCATCCCAGCACTTGGGAGGCTGAACCAGGAGAATTGAGTTTGAAACCCACTTGGCCAACCTAGGGAGTTTGAGGCCAACCTGGATTATATGGTGAGAATTTGTCTCAATTTTTAAAAACTGTTGAAGACATTCTTAAGCAAAGCAGCTGTTTTCCCCTGCTTTTCTTATGCCCGCATGCCCCCTCCCTTCCCTTCTTCCCTCTTTCTCTCCTTTTCCTGGTTGTGAGTGTGTGCTGATGAAGAGCCCGAGCATTAGAACTGTACTGGTGTACCGTATCTTTGGCTCTTGTTAAGATGACAGCCAACTCCATGCCTCATTCTTTGGTACCAACAGAGCAAACCCCCAACAAAAAAATGAACAATCATATCCTGATGGTATCAGTATAGTGCAATCGTAAATATTTCTGTTGCCCAAGCTAGACTTAAACTTGAATTTCTCCTGCCTCAGTCCTCCAAAGTACTGAGATTACAAGCCTGCACCACTGGGCCCAGCAGAACTTTAACAACTATTTCTCATGAAAGGGTTGGTGGGTGGGAAGCTGTGCTTGCTTTTTTTCCTGTGATGCAAATACTTCTTCCAGGGCAGAGGTCAAGCTCAGTGCTGGCTCCCACCAATGCCTGGCAGGTGGAACAATGGGCTGCTTCTAGCTGCGAGGAGGTAGCTGTGCCCTGCTGGATCTCATGACTCCCAGAATAGGTCTTAGAGGTTGAGGTTGTTATGGTCTAAATCTGTGATGCTCCCCAAAGCCTTAAGATGTTTGGATCGTGAGGTTGCTGTGCACCTGAGTGGATTCACCCCTTGGTACTGTTAGGAGGTGGGGCCTGTTTGGCAAAATTGGGCACTAATAGTGTAACTTGGAAGGGCATACACTTGTCCCAGCTCCTCTTGCCCCCTACTTCCTCGCTGTAATGAGGTGATCAGCTGTTCCCTGCCTGGCCTCTTCTGCCTTGGATCTGGCTGACCATGTGCAGACAGAGACCTCTGAAACTGTCAGCTAGAATCAACCTCACTTCCTTTAATGTATGGATGTTGGGTATTGTGACCAGCCGTGAGAAAGTGACCAAGACAGGAGTGTAGCTCAATGGAAGAGCACTTTTTCTGGCATGAAGGAAGCCCTGGGTTTTGTCCATAACAACACAAAACAAAACAAGCTGGATCCTGGGGCACAGGGCTGTAATCCCAGCCCTCGGGGGCTGCGGCATGAGGACTGCAAGTGTGAGCCCAGCCTAGGAAATGTAGTGACTTAGCAGCAGCTCATCTCAAAATCAAAAATCAAAAATGGGCTGAGGATGTAGCTCAGTGCGAAGGGCCTGGGTTCCAGCCAGTGCCAAAAAGAAAGAACAAAAACTGGGCCAAGTGAAGGCCTGGCTCCAAGGGGGAGGACATCAGCTTCACCTGCAGGTGCCGGTGAGCCAGAGGTCCCAGGTGCCAGGAGGACCCAGGCTTCTGCTCACCTTGTAGGGGCCGGCAGGCTCCTGCTACCACACTGAGTGAGTGAAATCATGCATTTGCAAATATTTGGAGGTTGGTAGAATATATTGTTAAGACTCCTATAAACAAGGTTACGGGTGGGTTGCGTGAAGATGGGAAAAGGGGACAGTGACCCCCCCCATTTTCCCAAGGGGAGGGATCACCAACAGCACGAACTCCCATGCTCAGATAATATGCGTGTGTTCACACATCCAAAACTAACCCTGTTGACGTGACATGGAGAGAGTGTAAATGTAGCAGTATAAGCTGAGTGGCAAGCCCAGTTGGAGGTCACAGAGGTGATCTGAAGGTGTCCACGTGGGGCATCTTGGGTAGCTGTACAAACAGTGGGTGTTTCCAGCTCAGGAAGATGAGGATAAGGAGGAGATCGCTTGTGCTGGGCATGTAATTCTGGCACTAGGGAGGCTGAGGCGGGAGGACTGCTATGAGGTTGAAGCCAGCCTGGGCTACAGAGTGCATTCAGGACCAGCCTGGAGCACACAGTGAGACTGTCTCAAAAACAAAGAAAAGAAAGAGGAGCTCGTTTGTGACGGGATTCTGTCCCTGTCCTGTTGGAGGCGGTGTACCTGCTATACCCAACCTGTGTGGCCCTCCACCTGCACCTCAAAGCCGACCTCTGTCTAACCTCTGGGTGCACACTGTGGTCTAAGTTGTCAGCCCAGAAGTTCTGAGGAATCGGTGGCCTTTGTGAGTGGCTGTCAGGCAGCAGCTGCCAGGAAGTGACGGATAAATACCCTGGCTCCTCCCTGGCCGCTGGGCAGCACTGAGGGCTGTGCTCTGCTGCTGCCCAGCGGATTGGGCTCTGCTTGGACACGGTGATACCTCACTTGATCCTGGTTCTTTCTTTTCCCTGTCCCACTTTCTGTTCCCCTCTTGGGTCACCTAAATCTGTCTCTAAAATAAACAGCTTTCACTTTAATTGCATCTTGAGGTTTGCTTCAGAGGGAGCCCACCCTAGACGTACTTTTCCTCTGTGTGTGCATTTTTCTAAGAACAGCAAGTCTTTCCAGTAGCGATGGAATATTATGAAGCAATGAAAGAGAATAAAATATGGGTGAATCTGAATGGCTTTATTTTCAGTGGGTGGAGCCACGGCAATGTCTCTGAACTGCATGCAGGGACCTCCCCAGTCCATGGAGGGTGGGTCCCGGGACTCAGGGCACCAAAATCTGCAGTCCTCATGTCCCTTATTATATATGTAATTTTTTTTTTGAGACAGGGTATCGCTCTGTAGTCCAGGCTGGTCCTGAACTCACTATGGAGCCCAGGCTGGCCTTGGACTCAGGGCAGTCCTCCTGCCTCAGCCTCCCGAGGGCTGGGATTACAGCTGTGCGCCACCACGCCCAGTTTATGTCCCTTATTATATGAATTTGCAGTTTTTTTAAAAAATCCATTCCCAGCTTTTTTTTTTTTTTTTTTTGAGAAAGGTTCTCACTAAGTCTTGTTGAGTTGCTCAGACTAGGCTTGAATTTGCGACTTCTGTCTCAGCCTTCCAGAGTGTTGGGATTAGGGACCTGTCACCTTGAGCTACACCTCCCTTGAGCATAGGATGACACCCCCAGGAGCCCGGCTCTTCCAGCTCTCAGTGATGGCAGCCCTCCGTGGCGCTGTGTCCCTGCCTTTGCCTGCCCAGCCATCTCTTCTTTTCCAAAAATATATTCCTATGTGGTCCTGGGAATTGAGCCCAGGGTCTTTGCACTGATTACATCCCCAGCTCATTTTATTACTGAATTTGAGACAGGGTCTTGCTAAATCTCTAAAGTGCTCAGTTCTCCTGCCTCAGCCTCCCAGAATGCTGGGATACAGGCCCCTGTCACTGGTCTCAGCTACCCGCCCCCATCTCTTCCAGCCTCTTTGTCAAGCTCTGGGGATGGTGGGGGAACCAGGGCTCCCACATGCCAGACCCGTCCCCCCAGCCCCAGCTATACGGGCTCTTCTTTCACTTCCTGTTTCCTGTTTCCCCCTTCCGGACTGCCCTTTCCTGCTGTCTGTGCCCAGAATCCACAGCAGCTCTTTTCTCACTGGGACAAATGACAAAGGCCTCCCTCCAGGCTCTGGGTGTCATGTTTCCCAGCCGTTCTGTGTGGGCAGCTGCCACGCTCCCAGGGAGGCCTCTGCCCCGTGAGGGTGTCAGCAGTGTGGCAGCTGCTAGCTCGCCTGGGGCCAGACAGCTGATGTGTAGAACATGAACAGGGAGGACCATTCTGTCCCTTGGCTGGCTCAAGAAACGTCACCAGAGACATCCACGCGTCAGAGCAGTTGTCCTTGAGGGGTAATGGCGGGTGGGTTTCCAGGGGAATCTGTCCTCCCTCCCACACACTTTTTTCAGTTTTTAGTAGCAGCAAAAGAAAAAATAAATCAGATCAGGATCAAGCAGCTTCCAGAGAAAAATGACCTGAATTGAAGGGACGCAGAAAACACTGGTCAGGCTGTGGCATGACTAGGCTTGGAAAATGGCCACCTTCTGGGCCTGGCCATTGGACCCAAACAACTTCTGGCTTCTGGAGTCAAAATGCTAGGCACTTACAAGTGAATTAAAACCTGGGAATTATTCCAGCACTCTGGGAGGCTGAAGCAGGAGAATCTTAAGTTCTAGCACAGTCCAGGCAACTTGGTGAGACCCTAACTCAAAACCATGACTGAAGAATAGGCTGGGGAAGGAGCTCAGCCTGAAGGCCCTGGGCGCAATTCTCAGTGCTGAAAAAGGAGATGCGTGTGCGCGTGTGCGTGTGTGCGTGTGCGTGCGTGCGTGTGTGCGTGCGTGTGCGCGCGCGTGTGCGTGTGTGTATGTGTGTGTGTGTACTCAGCTTCCTTTCCTCCTTCATGTATTTGTGGTACTGGAATTGAAAACAGGGCCTTTGCTCGGAGTTCTATCCCTGGCCCCTCCTGGTTTTGTTGTGTACAGGGCTCACTAACTTGTCAAGTTGTCCAGTGTGGACTCGAATTTGGGATCCTCTTGCCTGAGCCGCCCAAAAGTATGGGAGGACAGGCCTGCGCCACCGGGCTTGGCTCCCCTTCAGATCTGGGGGAGCTCCCTCTTCTTGTGGTTGAGGCGCCTCGCCAGCTCTGCCTCTGCTGTCGATATATTTTGTCAGGGTTGCTCCCACTGCCCAGCTGAAGGGTTCCGTGTATTCCAAATGGACTGCTGTGTACATCAGCAGTAGGTGTAGTAATGTCGGCCACATAGCAAGACGTGTGCTTTGTGTGCATGGCTTTCTCACGAGCCTTTCATGGAAATGCCAAGGTTATCACCTGCATTGTGTGGATGAGGAGGTCAAGGCACAGAGAGGGTAAGGGGTCCCTGGAAGTCACAAAGCAGGGGAAGTAGAAAGGGACAGGCTTTGGTGAGGGTCATCCGGTGTGAGGGTTTTCATCATGTCCCCTCTGCTCTGGGTTTTTCTAAGAGGCGATGAAGATGGTGGCGATGACAGTGCTGGCAGAAGCCAACAGAAAGCACATTCATGCTGTGTCCTCACCCCAGACTGGGCAGTAATTCCTGAATCTTCTCTAGCTAAACAAAGCTTGGAACTCAGCAGAGTGAGCGGGTTCTGGTGGAGTCTTCCCACGACACAGAAAAGAACTGGGAGGGCTGCTCACGGGAGCCACAGAGTCCTAAAGATGGCCAGTGCGGGCTAGTCTCCCTTGCATAAAAGAGAAAACAGAACTTTTTGACATTTTCAAAGGACTTTTAAGGGAAATAGAATGGCTATTTATGCTCATTGTGACTCATGCAAGTCACGTGGCTTAAAAATAGGGAAATTCAATGTTAATTGCACAGACAGACGCGTGGCTCCCAGTACAATAACAACGCCTTACGTCGCAGATGTCACAGTGGACTTTAATAGCCATGAATTATTTTATACTCAACAGAGTCTTTCTTGAGTCTCATTATCCTAGCTCTGAACAGGCAGGGAGGCAGGCTTAGGGGACTCACCCAAGGTCGCTGCACGTGTCTGAGCCTGGCATTTATAAAAGCACGGTTGGTAGCCAGGCCCAGCGGTGCAGGCCTGTAAGTTCCATCACTTAGGGAGGCTGAGGCAGGCAGGTGGCAAGATCTAGCCCAGCCTGGGCAACTTAGCAAGACTCTGTCCAAAATCAAAAATGAAAAAGCGCTGGGATGCAGCTCAGTGTGATGCCCAGGGCTCAGCCCCTGTACCACACACGCCGCACATTTTACATGTAGCAGGTGATGACAGTTTACACATACCACTGTGTTAGTGTTCTTCAGAAAAAGAAAACTCGAATCACCAGTGAGATTTTGCGCTGGAGACTGAGGTCCAGAGGTGACAGGAAAGACCGCAGCTCTTTTAGAAGAGCAAAACACTGCTTTCTCTGTTTGTTCCTTCCAGGCTACAAGTCTATTGGTTGGTGCTTTGTACATCAGGGGCGGGTCTTCCCTCAGTTTGCGGGCCTACCTGTCAGTCATCTGCAGCCACACCCAGAACTTTGCCTGACTGATCTGCTAGGCTTTATTTTATTTTACTTTTGAGACAGCGTAGCCTAGACTGGCCTCAGACACATGGCAATTCTCCTGCCTCAGCCTCAAGAGTGCTGGGATTACAGGCTGGCCACCATACCTGGTTTACGTGGTGCTGGAGAGTCAGACCCAGGGTCTTGCACTTGCTAGGCAAGCTGTCAAACCGCCACGCTACACCTCCAGCCCCTGCTAGGCGTGCCATCTGTGTGTCCTTTGATGGATGACTGAGTTGCCTCCTAGAATTTGTTTTTTCAATGTATTTTTATTAGTGCATATTAATTTTATAAAATATTGGGTTTTATTGTGGCATTTCCCTAGATGGGTATGCAATACTTGGATCATATCTATCCTCCATCTCCCTCCCTTCCCCTCGTCTGTCCCTCAGACCGTTTCCTCTTAAGTAATGTCTTGAAGCTTTCAAAAAAGCAGTTCCAGACTTCACATTACCTCACTCATAAATGCTTCCGTGTGCCTTCCTAAGGGGATCGCCGCCACAACCCAAGGTGTAGCCCAGGGTCTTCACTTCACACTGAGCTGCGTCCCCAGTTGTTTTTTTTTTTTTTTTAATCTTGACACAGGATCTTGCTAAGTTCTTAAGTTCCCAGGTTGGACTCAAGTTTGAGACTTTCCCGCCTCAGCCTCCCAGCGTGCTGGGATTACAGATCTGCACAGGGATTATCCTAATTTTCTGTCACTGTAACTAAATACTTGGCATACACAAATTTAGGGGAGGAAAAATTTATTTTAGCTCCCAGTTTTAGAAGGTCACAGTCCATTCATGGGTGGCCAGTAACAGTGAAAGCACATGGCAGAGGCCGAGGTGGAGGCGCCTCCTCGCAGCACTGCAAACAGGACGCCAGGTCCCCGAAGGAGGGAGGAAGTAGGCTATGCCCTTGCAGGCCCTGCCCCAGTGATCCGCCCCTTCTGGGTCCAGCCTCAGTGTTCGGCTCCTAATCCTCCACATACCTGTAATCTAACTCACACGCCTGGAATCTGTCATCCACCACAAGCCTGTCTTTCACCTCGCATGCATGATCTGCCCCTCCTGACCACACATGGTTCCGTAGATCAGCCATAGCATCCAGATACATGAGGTGTTTGGGGACATTCTAGATCCAAACCACAGTAGGAACTTCTCTTCTTAAAAACGTAATCAACCTGGGCCTAGTGGCACAGGCCTGTCATCCCAGACCTGTGGGAGGCTGAGGCAGGAGGGTCACACATTCCATTCCAGCCTGGGAAACTTAGTGAGCATCTGTCTGTAGATCAAAAACAAAACCTGGGCTGAGGATTGGATCTCCAGTACACACACACACACACAAAAATAAAAATCACAAAACCAATCAACCAAAAAACCATGAAAAAAAGCTCACAAATCCACCCCTCATTCCTTAAGATCCCCTGACTCACAGGCAAGGTCAGTTCTTCCAGCCATCTAGACAATGCTGGCTTTTGCAGAGATGGATCTTTGCCTTTGTGGTTCTCCCTTGGGGAAAAAAATTTTTTAAGAGACTCTTCCATCCCTGATGGGGCCAGGTGGGGGGAAGACACGGGTCACCCTAATTTGTTTTTATTCTTTGTTGCGCCGAGGATGGAGCCCAGGGCCTTCTCGCTAAGCCACATCTTCAGCCCACGTTTTATTTTTAATTCCAGTTAGAGTGTCGCGGAGTCGCTAAGTTGCCCAGGCTGGTCGGGAACTTGTGGTCTTCCTGCCTCAGCCTCGCAGAGTGCTCGGCGCTAGGCCTGGCTCACACTAGGTTTTGGAGGCACTCTCCTGACCCACAAACCTGCAGGCTTGCCTGTATTCACCGGCGGACGCGGTTTCCCCTAGTGGTGTTTCTATCCTAACAATACCGTCGCCATCCCAAGGAGGCGGCGGCGGTGGGTCCGGGAAGCCGCTTCCGCTGAGGGGAGGGGTTAGCAGCTGCCCTTAAATTAGCATATACATTTTTTCTGACAGCATACATAATTTAGGGTGCGATCTGGCAGCGCAAAGAGGGTTAACCTAGAGTGCCAGCCCCACCCCCGCCCCGGGAGGCACAGGTGCAGCGAGGGGTCCCCCTTCGGTCCCCTTTTCTGGGGAGTGGGGAGGGTAAGGCGGTCCAGAGCAATCCCCCGCTGAGGCCTGGGAGGTCCCCGCGCCACGTCAGGGGACTTGGAGAGGACAGCCCCAGCCTCCTGCTCGTCCCCCGCCCCTCACACCGGGGCGGCGCTGTCCGCTCGGGCCGGATTGGCGCGCTCCAGCCTCTGGCTGCGCACGGTGAGGGGTGGATCGGCCCTCCCGTCCCTGCTTCCCGCACCGGGGACCCTTCCCGCCTCCCGCAGCAGCTGGCTCTGCTCGGGGGCCGACTTGGCCGGGCGCCCTCCGCTCCAAGCACTGCCCGCGTCCCTGTGCCCTCCCCGGGGCCCTTTCACCGCTCCCCTTGGCGGGCCATGGAAAGGGGCTCTTTGGATGGCGCGGACACCTGGGTGCTGACGAGGCAGGACCCGGGGGTCGCCCGGAGGGACCGCTGCGCTGCCCACTAGCCACATCGCCTAGCGCCAGGGACAAGTCAATGCAGGTGAGTGGCTTCTCGGAGAGGGAGACCTGGGAACGCTGAGGACCAGGCGCTGCGGGACTTGACTCTTTCCCGCGACCCTACCTGCGTCTCCGACGACGACGGAGAAGCGACCATTCCCTTCCACACCCCGGGGTGAGGGGATCGAGCCCGAGGCCTTCGCTCGGCGTCGCGTGCCCAGCCCATTTCTCACCTATGGTTTTGAGACGGGGTCTCACTAAGTCATTAAATCGTCCAGGCTGGGCTGGCGGTTGCGATCCTCCTGACTCAGCCTCGCTTCGTTGTGCTTAATTTTTCTTTGGGGAGGGCAGTTTATTTCCACGTCACTTCAAAAATCTTATTTCGGAACAGTTTGAGTGTGTGTGCGCGCGCGTGTGAGTGGCATGTGTGAATGCGTGCGTGTGCGCGCGCGCTCAGTATGTTGGGGGAGTGGGGCGACACCGCATTCCCAGCGGGTCTGCCTCAGACTGGTCTTAAAAACCCATTTCCGTCCTGCCCTCCCCACCCCTCTCCCCCTCGCCCATCGCCACCTGTCCCTGGATGCGCCACCTTTTCCCCAAATCATGGCCGTGACTGACCTAAATCCAATTCTGCTTTGTCCTGAGTTACTTCCTGTGTGCCAGGTCACCTGAAGTCGCCCTCGGCTTTGAGACTGGGGCAGGCTTGACCGGCGATAGGGCCCGGAACCCCGCGATCGGCCCTTGTGCCCGTCCCAGCCCCCACGGCCTTAGGCTGTCCCGAACAAAAGTTCCCGTCACCCACCCGCGTGGTCCGACCTTGTTTTCTGTGTTCGGCGGCGCAGCATGAGCGTGTGGGGGTGGGGCGAGGGAGAGGCGGCAGATGGAGCCGGGCTAGGAGAGTAATGTCATCGTCTCAGGAAGCCACTTCTTCCGCTTAATATTTAATGGAGCCCCTGCCTGTCCCGGGGAACCCGGGGGGCCCCCTCCGACTCCCCCTTCCTGTCTTGCTCTTGGAGTCGCTGGGATTTTAGCTTCCCAAAGGCCGGCTGCAAGGTCTGCTGTCTCTCTTTCTCTTTCTCTAACCCTGTCTCCTTCCTCTTTTCTCTCCACCCCTCTGCTATCACCTCATAGAAATGTCGCCTCAGGGACCCGCGGGTGCAGTGGGGGCAGGGTGCACAGCCCTCACCCGCTGCCTTTGCCAGGGGCTGCCCATTCCCTCAGGAAGGACAGAGGAAAGGCCATCGGAGGGCAGCTTCTTCCTGCGCCCTCAGCTCTCTGTCCCACAGCGACAGCCACCATCGCCTCCGGGCGCCCACCCTGTCCAGAAGCCCCAGCGACAGTCATCCTCATCCTGTCCCCCACAGGCTCTTTTTGAAACAATCTGTTTTAATTTTTTTTAAAAATTTTTTTTTGACAGGGTCATGTTCTGTAGCCCAGGCTGGCCACACCCAGCTGGCGTGGTGATGGGGAATTCATCTTCCGGCCTGGTACTTCCTAGGCAAGCACTTTGGTCATGGTATGGTGCCTCCAACCACTGTGTTTTTGATACAGGGTCTCACTGAGTAGCTAAATTGCCCAGGCTTGAATTTGTGATCCTCCTGTCTCAGCCTCCCAGAATGTCAGGACTCCAGGCCTGTGCTGCCAAGCCTGGCTCAGGGACAGTTTCAGGTCTTGCGGTTGTGCACGACTGCCACTCTCCCTCCGTTTTTCTGTGGCTTCTTGCTCCCTCCCCACCCCACCAGCACCCTGATCCCCACCTGCAGGAGGACCCCCGCCCGGAGCCCGAGATGGCTGACCTTCGCACCTCTCCCTCAAGGGCTTTCTGTCTTCCTCCCGAGAAGCAGATCTGTAGGGGTACTGAAAGATGTCCCTCGGTGCCAAGGCTGCCTTCCTTCCACAGGAGATGCGTTTAGCCCAATGCCACCTCTCCTCAAAAGAACACAGGCGGGACAAGTGAGGCCGGGCGAGGCTGCACGGCCCCCTGGGTCACAGCCTGCTTGGGGTCCTGGGGATTGACTGAGCCCTTGCCCTCTGCCCTGAGCGATGTCCTCAGCTTTTCTTGATTTATTAATTGGAGACAGTCTCACTAAATCACCAAGTTGCCCAGGTTAACTTCTGCCTTCCCCCCAGAATGCTGGGTAACAGGCCTGCGCCAGGAGTCGTGGCTCATTATTATTTTAAAGTCAAACAGCCTGCAGGTCCATAGCGTTCTTTGGGGCGAGGGCAATCAGGGAGACTATTCCGGGCGCCACAGTGGCCTTCAGAGACGGACGGACACGGCTCAGGGTCATCACGCTTCGGCCCTCCAGGCAAGGCCAAGTGTGTGGGCGGGAGGAAGGGAGAGAGGGACTCGGCGGGGTGTGTGTGTGTGGGGAGCCGCTTCTATGAATCCCCGTCCCGGCCCGCCCCCGGCCCGCCCCCGCCCGCTCCCGGCCCTGGCCGCCGTTTCAGAACCTTGGACAGCAGCCCGAGCTTTTCTAAGGGCGGCACTCGCATTTCTGGAGAGGCCGGGAGCAGGTGATGCGTTGTATGGAGGTCGCAGGTATTAGCTATAAGGTCTCACTCTGTAGTCCAGGCTGGTCCCGAGGTACCTACCTAGCCAGGCTGGCCTCGAGCTCATGGTAATCCTCTAGCATCAGCCTCCTGAGTGCTGGGTTTACAGGGGTGCGTTACCACGCCCAGCCTTTGTGGGGCTGGGGAATCGAACTCAGGGCCTTGAGCTTAGCTAGGCACTGTAACCACTGTGCTGTTCCTCCAGTCCCATATTAGCTATTCTTAAAGGACCCTCGAGAGCATGAATTCTTTCTTCCCTTCTTTCTTTCGTGTGGGAATGGAGCCCAGGACCTTACTATTGAGCGTATCTTCAGCCCACTTTTTTTATTTCTGATTTTGAGACAGGGTCTGGCTATGTTGCTAAGTTGCCTGGGCTGGGCAATCTCAGGCTGGGCTCGAACTCGTGATCCTCCTGCCTCAGCGTCCTGGAGTGCTGACCTTACGAGCGCTCACTGCCACGCCTGGCTTCTTCAGCATTTGCATAGCCCTACTAACTGGGATGCATGGTCATTAGGCCACAGCAGGTGTAGTTAGTACTGTGCCGACACGGAGCCTCAGCACTCACTGTGGCCACTGTAATGAACCCACGGCGGGACGTATCCGCTGTGTGACCCACACAGCCACTGCTGGCCAGAGGGCTGGACAGTGAGGGAGATAAAGAAACACCTACCACATGGAATACCAAGGAATCGAAATACATACTGAGCTGGGTGTGGTGGTCCACACCTGTAATCCCTGCACTCTGGAGGCTGAGGCAGGAGAGTTATGAATTCAAGACCAGCCTGGGCTATATAATAAGTTAAGGTCAGCCTGGAACATAGCAAGACCCAGACTCAAAAGTAAAAACAAAGTGGGCATGGTGGGGCATGCCTGTAACCCTAGCTCTCTGGGAGGCTGAGGCAGGACAACCACAAGTTTGAGCCCACCCTGGGCAAATCAGCAAATTAGTGAGTCCCTGGCTTAAATAAAGAATAAAAAGCTACTGAGGCTGTAGCTCAGTGTGAAGATCCTGTGCTCAATTGCTGGTATCACAAGATAAACAAGCCCCAAAGAACCTGACAACAGACATATACAGGGAAAGAAAATTCAAGGATGTAGACAACTGAATTACCCACATGCCCGCCTGGGAATGGCTTAGAGAAGAGGTGCAGGGCAGGTCCATGGGAGAAACACTAGGAGAAATCCTTCCTTCCTTCTCTGCTGGCAGGAGTATTTGCGTGCTACATCCTAAGCGCTTCCTTTTTTAAAAATTTTGAGAAAGTCTTGCTAAGATGCCCGGATGGCCTTAAACTTGTGATCATCCTGCCTCAGTCTCCCTGGTCCCTGAGATTGCAGGCATGTCGCCAGTCCCAGCCTGATGAGAGTACTGCCCACCCAATGTCCTGGTCCAGATGCAGCACTGACCCCTGTCACTGGCTTTGCCCACCCAGAGAGGAATGATGCTCCACCTGCCAGGAAGTGTTTGTGGAATCTTTCTGTTGGCCTGGAGCTTAGTGAGGCTAGCTGGGCCCGGTGGCATAGGCCTGTCATTCCAGCACTCTGGGAGGCTGAGGCAGGCGGATTGCAGGTTCAAGTCCAGCCTGGGCAACTTAATGACTTAGTGAGACCCTGCCTCGAAATCAAAAACCAAAAATGGGCTGGGGGTGTAGTTAGTGAAAAGGCCCAGGGCTCGATCCTCAGTATCAACAAGAAAGGAGCAGGGGACCACAAAAAGTGAGAAGAAAGTTGGGGATCATCTGAGAACACAAACTTCATGGAGTGGGCAGTAGGAGGTGAGAGGTGGGCAGGGATGCAGCGGGGACACATGCGGGCTGGCCAAAGAGCTCACACCTCCGGGGGACACCGGGTCCTTTGGGGATTGGTCAGTGCATGACCAGAGAGCCTACGTTGTACAGGGGAGAGAGGCATGCTGGGTGAGCTTGGAGGAAGCAGGGGGTCTTGGGCCATGGGGGAGGGGGGTGTTGCAGACACAGTCTGTGACAGGTTGGAGAGGCAGGACGAAGGAGTTGTCAGCCCTGACAGTTGGACCGTGGCATGAAGGAAAGAGAGGGTGAAGGAACCCACAGAAGCAGGGCTCACGGACTCCACTGCATTTTGGGTTCTTTTAGATGTGGCCACCAGGGGGCGTGAGTGAACATCTGGTAGGAGTGAGGTCCCGTCGCATCCAGCTCCCAGCTCCCAGCTCCCAGCTCCCAGCTCACTCAGAGCAGATGCCAAGGTCTTACCTGTGGCCTACAAGTTCCTTTGCTACCTGTCTCCATCACCTCTTGGCTTTTGTCTCCTGCTGTTTTCCTACTCATCCACTTTGCTCCAATCACACAGGCCTCCTTGCTGTCCTTGGGACACGTTGAGTGTTCCCTAGCCCCAGGGCCCTTGCGTATTCTGGTTACCCAGACACCTTCATAGCCCCTCCCTCTTCTCCTGCAAATATTTCTCATTGAGGCTCTGCTAGTCACCTTATATAGCTGATAATCTGCTTCTCTTTCTCCGCTTCCTCTCCTGCTTCCTTCGCTCCATCTTCTGTCTATTTTGCTTCACGTGTCTGGTCTGTCTCGAGGACAGAAAGAGCTGTAGCCTGTCTTGTTCACCGCTGAGGTCCCAGTGCTGAGGACTGTGCTTGGCATACGGTAGGTACTCAATATATGCCGCTGAGTGGAAAGATAAATGAATGGATGGGGGGGGGGGAGTTGACAGAGACAGCAAGTGATGTTGGGGGAAAGAGTTCAGCTTGAGAGCCACAGACCTGCCCGGCCAGACCATTGGCGCAGGCCTGCCACCCCAGCAAGCGAGGCTGAGGCAGGAGGATCGCAAGTTGGAACCCAGCCTGGACAACAACTTAGCGACTTAGCAAAATAAAAAAGGGGGCTGTGGATGTATCACTAACTCGGCATGAAGACCCTGGGCTCAGTCCCCAGTACTGCAGAAGCGGGGAGGGAGAGTTAGGTATTGGTCCCTGTCCCTGGGTGCTGAGGACTCGTCTCTTCACCAGGATGTCATCTGGACTTGGGTGCCATGGTCAAATTTAAAATATTCACACTCTTGGGAATCACAGTGACAGTTCTAGGACTTCATTCTGTGGCTGTGCTTATAGTGGTTTATGGAGAAGTGAATTGTCTGTGAGGTGTCGAAAATAGGAAAAGCGTTTAAATAAAAATTAAAAAAACATTACACTAAGAAACACGATGCTCAAAATACCCCACCCCACACATGGTGTGACTGCCGCTCCCGGTGTGACTGCGGCTTCCGTGACCTACGACCTACGAGGTGTGGCAGCCACTTCTGGTGTGACTGCCATTTCCAGGAGCGGGCCTGGAGGTGTTCTTTGGTGAGTTTCTTTTTGTGGTTGCATCATATATTTTTCTAACACATGTCCTGAATTGATCCAAAACATTCGTGGCAGTTTCTGTCAAATAAACACTTGATGGTGTGTCCTCACCCACCAAAGCTGGCCCCGTGGGACTTGTGACTCCACCGAAGTTAAAATGATCGCAAAAGGTCAACGTTTTTGATTGATTCGGGAAGTTGAGGCAGCCACGACAGCCCAACTGTAGCGGCTCGGGGAAGAGGACTTCCAGAACGGCTTCAGGAAGTGCTAGGAATGCCGGGATAGGTGGGTGTGAGTGAGGTGGGTTTGTGGCAATAGGTCTTTTATTGTAATAAATTTTCATTTTCTTTCTATTTATTTTTTTATCTTTGAGGCAGGGTCTCGATCTGTAGCCCAGGCTGGTCCTGAACTCACGATGGAGCCCAGGCTGGCCTTGGACTCTCAGCAATCCTCCTGCCTCAGCCTCCCAAGTGCTGGGATTACAGGTGTGTGCCACCATGCTTAGCTTTATGGCTCTAACATTTTGGAAAGTGTCACAAAAAATTCAGAAAGACCCAGACATCCAGACTAGATAAGTTCTATGAGGCCCATGCCAGCAGAAGGGTTGAATGTGTAAGGTACAGACCAGCCCTTCCCTGACCCTCTTTTCTGTTTTTTCCTTCTTTCTCTCTCTCTCTCTCTCTCTCTCTCTCTCTCTCTCTCTCTCTCTCTCTCTCTTTCTTTCTTTTTCTTTCTTTCTTTCTTTTTTTTGAGACAGGGTCTCACTGTGTAGCCCTGGCTGGGCCTGAACTCACTTTGTAGCACAGGCTGGCCTTGGACTCTTGACAATCCTTCTGCCTCAGCCTCCCGAGTGAGACTACAGGTGTGTGCCACCACACCCAGCTAATTGGCAATGGCCATTTTTGGGGTCCCCCAACTCTCAGGAAGCATCATATATTTTTCTAACACATAATCATACTGGAAATTTCAAAAAAGCCTTTCCTTTACTTTTTGCTTAAGTTCTATATCTTTTAGTTTTATTTTAAAAACCATTTACTGCCTGTTGTTCACCTCCTAGCTGGTGAAGCCTGCCGCAGCACTCCTGGGTGAATGTCCCTCTCCGCTCAGGACGGGGAGGACAAGGAGGGTCCCCTAGGCTTCCCTGAAGCCCCTCCTCCCCTGCTGCTCCCTGCGCAGTCCCTGGCCAGCACCCGGATGGGGAGCATCTCAGTTGCCATGGCGACACGGGGGTCAGCCTGGGTCTCAGGCGTGGCTCTCGGATCCATCGGATCCAGCTCCCAGTGTCCCCAGGCTTCCGGCTCTCTGCTGTTTACTTTTCCCTGTTTGCCTCATCTGCGTTGTGTCCCCTGGCCCCATCTGTCCGCACCCCGGGCTAACCTGCGTGTTGGCCACTCGCTCCGCGCTGCCTTTGGCAAACAGAGGAAGGGCAGGGCTGGCACACCTGGTCAGGGCCTCCCGGTGCCAGGTGCGGATGCCCATCTGGGGCTGTGCGCTGGCCGGGTGTGTTTGTCCCTCGCGTGCACACGCTGGACAGCTGGGGCTCTCAGGGCCCCTCGGGGCTCTGCCGAGCCGGTAGCTCATCAGTGGTCCCATCACCCTGGGATGTTACTGCCTGCTGGTCTGCCTCAGTCAGCAGATGAGTTGGGATCCCCCGGGAGCTTTTCGTGGCCTGTCACGGCATCGTCTTCTCACAGACATGCCCTTAGGTCCTTCTTCCCTAGGAGTGTCTTGTCCAAGGGGTCTCCATCTGCAGATTTTATCACATGAACATCAGTTTTTTTCTTTGAGACAGAGTTTCACTCTGTAGCCCAGGCTGGTCCTGAACTCACTCTGTAGCCCAGGCTGGCCTTGGACTCAAACTAATCCTCCTGCCTCAGCCTCCCAAGTGCTGAGATTACAGGAATGAGCCGCCACACCCAGCTAATTTTCATGTGGTGCTGGGGAATTGAACCCAGGGCCTTGTGCATGCTAGGCAAGTGCTTTAGCCACTGAGCTGTACCCCTAGCCTAGACATCATTTTTAAATTTTTTTTCCATCACATACTCAAAAACATTTTTTAAGGAACTGTATCTGAGCCAGCTGTGATGGTGATGCAGCAAGGACTGCCAGTTTGAGCTCAGCCTGGGCAAGTGCGCTGGGGTGTGGCTCAGCCAGGAGCCCCGGCTTGATCCTGGCCCCCCAAAAGCACCGCAACAAAAAGTTTGTGCTGAAGACATCCACCTGTCTCCTTTTCCTTCTCCCCTGTCCCCAGTCTCCAAACACCATGGTCACCCCGTTTCCACAGCACTTACCTTGGTGACCTAGCAGCTGTGTTCAACCTGGGGGCCACTTTCTTTTTTTCCTGTCCTTGATTTTAAAAAAAGATTTTAATGGAAAACTTTAAAAAGAAACCTCAGTATTATATCCAGTCCATTTGCTGGATTGTGTATTTTGCAGGGGGCCCAAGACAGTCGGTCTTCACTCAAAAACAAGGACAAACCTGGCAGGCCACAGGTGGACACAGGTGATTTAGGGCAGGCGGCGTGTGCACAAGCCTTATGCAAATCCTATGGCATTGCACACAAAGGCAGCATGAACCCCCGCGGGTTAGGGCACTGCAGGCCGCCCTGGAGCCCGTCTCCAGTGGGGGCAGCACTGGGGCATTGACTGTGAGTGCTCCCTGTGGAGGAGTGGGCAGAGCCTTGGGAGGCCTGGGAATCCCACATGGGACCCCAGACGGCTGCTGCATGTTGGGGTCGAGCAGAGGTTCAGAGCCCTGGGAGGGATGCACCCTTTCCAGCACACAGTGTCCCCCCCGCGTCGGGAAAAGCCCTGGACCCAGGTGGGGGAGCATACGATGCCTGGGGGCCTTTTCTGAGCAACCCTCTTCCTAAGAATGCCTTCCACCCATCTCCGCCGACTTATCCACCCATCCACCTGCCCCCGACTCGCCCACAACCCACCACTCGCCCATCCTTCCGTCTGTCCATCTACCCACCACCCACCTGTATTGGTTACTTCCTTCTGTCTGGGACAGAGCACCTGACACCCATGATTTAAGGGAGGAAAGATTTGTGTGAGCCCACAGTTTCAGAAGGCCCTGGTCTGTTCCTGGGGGGCTGGCAGTGGTGGCAGCACGTGGCGGATGTGGAGCTGTGCGTGGTAGCGCAGGTGGACGAGCTCAGTGAGGCAGAAGGGTGAACTGCCCTTCCTGGGCCGGCTGCCTCTCCACGGCACTTGGGTGACCCCGTCCCGGTGGGCGGAGGAGTGGGTGGGTGGGATCCCGGGTGGGTGGTATCCCAAGGCGGAACGGGCATTTTGTCTTGGGCTTGGAGGTGGGAGGTACCTGAGACATATTCTGGCTTTTGTGTCCCTCCCGACTTTGCAGGTCTGAAAATTCCTGCTGTGTAGGAGTCTGTCTTTTTAAAAATCATGTTTATTTGTATGTGTTTGTGATATCTGCTCCATGACAGGTTGGTGGCATACAGCTGTGGGAACTGGTGTGCGGCCACTACGTGCCGTGACAGGCGTGGGGTGGTGTGAGGAGTCTCTTCCTCCTGTTCCTCTCCTCCTCCCTCTCGCTGTTATGGGGCTAAGCCTGGCGTGGTTGCACTGAACTATATCACCAGCCCCTTTACGTTTTTATTTTGAGACAGTCTCTGTAAGTTGCTAAGTTACTAGGCTGGGCTCAAATTTGTGATCCTCCTGCCTCCGCCTACCGCATACAGCGCTGGGATCCCGGGCCTGAGCCACCATGCCCAACTTAGAACTTTTTCTGTCACATGCTTTCGGTATGTCTGCCTCTGAGGGTCCTTGTGTCTTGTCTTGCAGTGCTGGGGATGGAACCGAGGGTCTCACGCACATCAGGCAACCCGAGCTACCCCAGCTGCCCCGGCGGACACAGAGCCTCATAGCGAGGCCATACTGTGACCTGTGGAGGGCCCTGGGACACCACTTCCTGTCCTCAGTTTTATTTCTGCAAAAATGGAAACATGCTTTCCACATGCGTGTGATTGTTAAAGGACTAGCAGATCCAAGCCTGGTGGTGTGGTCCTGTAATCCCAGCACTCAGGAGGCTGAGGTGGGTGGATTGTTCTGGGTTCAGGACCAGCCGGGGCTACAGAGTGAGATCCTGTCTCAAAAGGAAAAAAAAAAAAGAAAAAATTCACTGTTAAGTGAGGGATGTACCCCAAAAGCCATGCACTGCACTGCTAAAAGTCTCCCTTTTGGTCTGCTGGGTCCTACAAAGTCTCTGCACCTGCTCACCCATGTCTCCACAGTCCCATGGGTCTTTGTTTTGTTGTGGCTCTGGGGACATAACCCAGAACCTCTTGCCCACCAGGCAAATGCTCTGCCACTGAGCTCACCCTCAACTTACCTCCTCATCCTTTGAGCAAGCCACAAAAATCCTACCTCAGGGCCTCGGCACATGCTGTTCCATTTGCCTGGAACGATCATCCCTCAACTACCTGCGTGGCTCCCCCCTCTCCTCCTCCAGCCTCCGCTTGGCTGTCACTTACCGGGTTAAGCCACCCCTGTCCCCTATTTAATCTGTAACTAGCTCACACAAAATGTAACTCCTGTCTCTCATTTTATTGGTTGAACTGTGACCCTTGTAAACTTCATGTGCTTACATATACCACAGAATGGGGCTGTTAAGGTGCAAAGAGATTGTACGGGTGAGCCCAACATCATCATGTCTCAGAAAACATGACAGGTGCACTCTGGGAGGCTGAGGCAGGAAGATCACAAATTTGAGCCCAGCCTAAGCAGCTTTGTGACTTAATGAGACCCTGTCTCCAAATCAAACCCCCATACTGGGCTGGGGTGTGGCCTAGTGGGAGAACCCCAGGCTCCATCCCCGGAACTGAGAAGAAAAAAGAGAAAAGAGAAGAAAAGGTGAGTGTGTGAGGTCACCCGTATGTTAATGAGGCCAACTGAGCCACCCGCAGTGCCTGTGTGTTTCAGAACACATTGTGCAATGCAAACATACAGGTTCTGTTAAATACAATAGTTTAACAATCTATTAGAAGTGAAATTTGGTGTTGTTGTTGCTTCATTGCAACAGGTATTGCTATATGCTGTGTGGGCAATACTCCTGCCTCAGCCTCAGGAGTAGCTGGGATTACAGGTGCCTACCTCCATGTCTCGCATTGAAAAGTAAAATCATACACAAGCCTGAAATGTCCCACTCTGCTTCAGGATCTCCCTGCAGTCCTTGCCTGGGGATGGCAATGAGGTGGGGGACGAGATGCCGTGTCCCGCCTCTCAGAACAATGCCAAGCGCTCCCGTGTTGTGCAAACGGCACTTTTTATGGGGCATTTTATTTATCTTTTTATTACTTATTCATTTTGCAGCACTGGGGATAGATAGAGCCCTGGGCCTTTGCCCTGAACTACATCCTAGCCCTGTTTTATTTTTGAGTTTGAGACAGATGGTCGCTTACCTAGTTGCCCGGGCTGGGCTAGAACTTGTGATCCTCCTGCCTCAGCCTCCCAGAGTGCTGGGGTGACAGGCCTGCACCCCTGGATTTGGCTCTGGCCTGTTCTTATGTTGTCGTCCTTTTCAGCTGTGTGTTCGGTTTCTGTGGCTTTCGTGACCTGGGGACAAGTGTAAACAAAAATATTAGTGTTTGTGTTGGAGAGAGAGAGCAAGCAATCCCGACTTCTGCTGGGGTGTCAGGTCACAGTCTCTCCTTCGCTGCCTGCTGTCCACCTCCACACTGCCTGATTTATAAATTCATGCTTGAACTTGCATTGTCATGGCATATATTATATTGCGAGAAAACACAGCGTGTCCAGGGCCCTGTGCTCTGCGGCCTCAGGCACCTGCTGTGGGAGTTTTGGAACATACAAGTGCGAATGAAAAATATGCTGAAGGTTTAAAAATTTTTTTATTACAGTAAAAGACACATTGCCACGAATCCCCCCCAAATCCTCTGCCCCAGGTGAACACACGTGGCCCCAGGATGGGGCAGCGCCCCTTCCCGGGTCCGTGATGCTGTCCATGCTGTCGGGCTGCTCTGGGTCCTGAGTTGTTTCACAACGTGCAGCTCCAGGACCGCACTGACTTCGGGGAAAGGCCAGGCATCGCTGGTGACTCTGGGGGCTGGGGACACCTGTCACTGACCAGCCTGTCTTGCCATCGCATGCGCACCGTGTGAATGATGACACAACGCTACGTTGTATTAGATGCTCTGGGTCATGTAGGGGAGATTTAAGTGGGCTGGAGGCGTGGCACCACGGTTACAGCGCCTGCCTAGCAAGGCCAAGCCCCTGAGTCGATTCCCCAGCACCACATAAGCCGAGCGTGGTGGTGCACGCCTGTCATCCCAGCACTCGGGAGGCTGAGACAGGAGGATTGCTGTGAGTCCAAGGCCAGCCTGGGCTCCATAGTGAGTTCAGGACCAGCCTGCGCTACAGAGCGAGACACTCACTCAAAAAAAAAGAGGATTTCATGCTTTACATATTTACGTATTTGTTTCTCTGAGGCACCAGGGATCCGCCCAGGCCTTCCCACTGAGCTGCAGCCCCAATCTGTTTTTATTTTTGATTTTGACACAGGGTCTGGCCAAGTTGTAAGTTGGCGGGGCTGGGCTGACACTTGCAGTCCTCCAGCCTCCTCCTGCCTCAGCCTCCCAGAGTACTGAGACTGGCGCCTGCGTCCCTGGGGCTGCCCGGGATGGCTGTGCATGCCGCCCAACCTAGCTTTTCGTAAACTTTAATATTAAGGTACCAAGACTGTTGGTGATTTGTTTTTTTTTTTTTTTTAAGTTACTTAAGTAAGCTATTTTGTATGTGGCCTGAGGTAACTCCTCCTCGGTCCGCGTGTGCGGGTGAGTTGAAATGTCAGGTGGCCCTGATTCGAAGTCCACAGTGGAAGCCAGGCATGGGGCGCACACCTGTAGTCCCAGCATGCGAGAGGCCGAGGCAGGATGTTTCTGAGGTTTGAGGCCAGCTCGGACTCCTTAGTGAGTTCAGGACCAGGCAGGGCCAGAGAAAGAGCCGTGTGTATGGAGGCTACGGAGGCTACGTGCAAATACCACAGTGTCATGCTTGGGCTCCTGCCTGAGGGGCTGGAGCTGAGCCCGCCAGGTGTGGGGGCGCTCTCCCCTTGTATTACTGTTGCTGGGCCATCCCCCTATCTCCTGCTCCCTTTTCTCCACAATACTTTTCAAATTCAAATCTCCCCACAGTCTCCCCGTTACCTTTCTGTCTCTCTCCCTAGACTGTCATCCTGAGCCAGGCCTGAAGCACCAGTGCCCAGCACAGCCCGGGCCCACACGAAGGGCTCACCCAGTGTTTGTTGACTGAATAAGTGAACAAACCGAAAATCGTTTTCAGGTCTCCAAGAGCCTTTGGTGTGGAGGAGGTGAAGAGCAGCCTAGCCCTTTGTTTTTTGCTCTTTAAAAAAAAAAAAAAATCTGCCCAACTACCCTTCATTTTTAAAATGGTGCTGGGATCGAATCCAGGGCCTTTGCACCGAGCTACATCCTCAACCTTGTTTAAGTTTTTTGTTGTTTTGCAGCGGGGTCTCACAAAGTTGTTAAATTGGCCAAGCTGAGCTGGAACTTGTGATCCTCCTGCCTCAGCCTCCCAGAGCACTAGGATTCCAGGCTGCGCTACCAGGCCTGGCGCACGATAGCCAGTCAATGCGTATTTCCAGATAGCTGGCAGAGAGTAGTTTGGGTGCGTCACCACAGACACAGTAACTGAGAGGCAGCGGGCGTGCTGATGCCCCTGACGTGACCCTGACACAGTGGCTACATGCATGACAACATGCTGGACATTTTTATCATTGCATGATTATTTAAATAAGACCTCCTGGCACTCCGGGAGGCTGAGGCGGGAAGGCTGGTAATCTAGAGCCCAGCCTGAACATCTTGGAGACTTGAGAGGATCCTGTCTCAAAATAAAAACAAAAAAATGGCCTGGCGCTCTAGCTCAGAAGGAAGGCCCTGGATTCCATCCTCAGTACCATAAAACCAGCAAACAAAAACTTTCCTTTTTTACATTTTTGGGGCTGGGTCTCCCTTCGTAGCCCAGGCTGGCCTAGAACTCATGGCAATCCTCCTGCCTCAGCCTCCCAGATTTCTGTGAGATGTTGAGAAATCCTGCGTCCTGGCTCTGGGGCCAAAGGGAGGGAGGTGGAGCTGGGCGGCGACGGCCTGCAGTCACCCCAGCAGCCGGCCAAGGCCTGCTGCCCGGCAGCTCCCGAGAGGAGATTTCCGGCCAAGTCACCGGGGACATGGGCGGCCCGCCCGCTGGTGGGGGCTCCGGAGACTGCCCACGGAGGCGTGGCCGGCTGTGCCCTGCCGGTGCTCTGCCCGCCATGCGCTCACCCGGCCTCTCTCTTCTCTCCTAGCTCCCGCCTCCCCGGGCCGGAGACGGAGGAGCCCCGGGTTTCCCAGCGAGGCCCATGGGTGCCCCGGCGCCTCGGGGCCCCTGACCCCATGCCCGCGCCTCTCGGGGGCTACGCCGCCCTGCCCGGCGCCCCGCAGGAGCAGGACTCGAGGGCGCGGGCCATGAGCAGCGCCTGGCAGGGGCCCCCGCGGAAGCGGCGGGGCGGCGTGGTGGACCACCGCGACGTCATCCTGGCCCACCAGGCGCACAAGATCCACAGCACGCCGCAGGCCCGGCGCAAGGAGTGGGAGTGAGTACACGCGCGGGGCGGGCGTTCACACCCGCGTCGGGGAGCTGGGGACACGCCCCCGCCGCTGCCCATACTGGGGGGGGATTGAGTTGGAACCAGGGCCTTGCCTGGACTGCAATCCCCAGCACCTCCCACCCCGTTTTAAAAATTTTGTGTGTGTATGTTACTGGGAATTGGACCCAAAGTCTCGGCGCTGAGCTGCTGTCCCTGCCCTTCCCGCCTTCTTTATCATCCACGCATTTGTCGTTCTGTCTGTCTATCCTTCCTGCCATCCATCCACCGACCTTCCTTTCCAGTAGGTGGCTTGCTCGGGGGCGGCGTCCGAGTGGCCGCACTGGGTTTGAACCACAGTGGACCGGCTCCTAGTCAAAGGCTGAATCAGTCGTTTGACCTAAGCTTCTGTGACCGACGGTGGCAGGGGCCTGCTTTCACATAACTCTCGGAAAATAAGAAAATAAATTATATTAGAAGCCGGGTGTGGCGGTATGGACCTGCCTTCCCACCACTCTGGGAGGCTGAGGCAGGAGGATTGCAAGTTTGAGCAACCCAGAGAGACTGTGTCAAAATCAAAAGTATAATGTGACCTGGGGATGTAACTCAGTGTGAAGGTCCTGGGCTTGGCCCAGTGCCGAAAAAAAAAAAAAAAAAATTGTCTTAGAAGCAAAGAAAGATGCTTCTTTCTTTCTTCTCCTTCTTTGGACTGAACCCAGGGCCTCCTACACACCGGGTAAGTGGTCTGCCAGTGAGCCACTCCCCAGCCGAGGGTGCCAATTCTATGACAGCCTCCTTGCGTGGCTATCCTCTGCCTCAGTTTCCAATTGCTGTTGCCTTCTAGAACCATAGAGACATAACTATTCTCTGCTAGATTTGCCATCTGCATTACAAAAATGCATACAAACTTAAAAACGTTAGACTTCAGTGAAAGGCACAGTATTTTAAACAGTTTGCACTTTTTATTGGTGCAAGAACACATTTGCCCTCGTGGTTTAGAAACATTTGTCCTTTTTTTTTTTTTTTTAAATAGTACCTGGGCCTTTGCACTGAGCTACATCCCCAGCCTATTTAATTTTTTATTTTGAGACAGGGTCTCACCAAGTTGCAAATTGCTCAGGCTGGGCTTGAAATTGTGATTCTCCTGCCTCAGCCTCTTCAAATGCTGAGACGACAGGACTGTACCTCCAGGCCTGACTTGCCTTCTTTTTTAAAAATATGGTACGCTGCAGGTTTTTCTTTTTTCTTTTTTTTTACTTAATAAATGTTAAAATACACTAAAAGTAGAGAACTGTGAGCCTTAGGTACCCATTGCTGCCATATTTAATAGTTGTGAGGATCTGCCAGGCTTGTGTCATAACCCCATATTCCTTTTTCTTGTTTTCTGAGGTATTTGAAAGCAAATCCGAGACTTTGTGAGGTTTTTCACACTGCGGGCTGCATCTCCATAAGGGGTGCAGAATTTTCATGTGAATAACTCAGGAGAACATGGAGAAGGCGTTTTGTATCATCTAATTTCCAGCCCGCACTCGAATCTCCTTGCCTGTCTTTCCCAGTTGATATCTCTGGACCGTGAGGTCTGGGTTGTTTGTATTTATTTCTCTCTCCTCCATCCTCATCCCTCTGTCTCCTCTGGGGTGGTACTTGGGATCACATCTCCGGATCCTTTACCATTGGGCTACACCCTCAGCCCTTTTTTAAAAAAATCAAAAAATGTTCTCCACAAGTAAGTGGCCCAGTTTGGCCTCAAATTTGCGACCTCCCTGCCTCAGTGTTCCCCAGGACTGGGATTACACAGTTCTTTTTTATTGTGTTAAAATACACATGACTTAGGACCTGCCCCTCTAACCACGTTTGTCCCCACTGGAGATTGAGCCCTGCACTGCCTGTGCTCCACCCTTGGGTCGCCTTGCCCACTGTCTCTATAGTGTTGTGTGGCACCAGGCAGAGACCCTAGGCCCGCCATGCTGTGCCGCACCCTAGGCCACTTTCTGGTTTTGATCCCGAGGCACTAAGCCACTAAGTGGCCCAGGTTGAGGGCAGACTCGTCACCTGTCTGCCTCAGCCTCCTGGAGTACTGGGACGACTGGCCTGTGTGCCAGGCCAGGCTTTTAGCATTTGTAAGTGGCCTCAAGAGCATTCACATGGCTAAGCAGCGGTCACCACCCTCCCATCTCTGGAGATTTCTCATCTTTCCACGTTGAATCTCTGTTCCCCTTGGACAGGCGACTCTCCGTTGCTTAGTCCGGCCCCTCCTCCACCATCCCACTTCCTGCCTCTGAAGTTGACATGTTAGTGACCTTGCAGAAGTGGGCTTATACAGTGTTTGTGGGGCTGTGTGTGTGGCTGGCTTGTTTCCCTGTGCATAGCGTCCTCTAGGTTCACCCATGTGGCATGTATCAGAATAGCTTTCCTTTTTTATGAATGAGTAATATCCCACCATGTGTATTTACTGTCTTTGGTTCATCCAGTTATCTATAATCAGACACCTGGGTTGTTTTGCCCTTTGACTGTCATGAGTAACGCTACCACCAATGTGTGTGCTTTCCATTTTTTGGGATTCACATTCAGAGGTGGAATTGTTGGATCATATGGTAGTTCCATGTTTATTTATTTATTTTTTTACAGTTGCTGGGGATTGAATCCAGGTCCTTTGCACAAGCTACGTTCCCAGCTCTTTTTTATTTTGAGACAGGGTCTCACTAAATTGCTGTGTTGTACAGGCTGAGCTCGTACTTCTGATTTCCTGCCTCAGCCTCCCAGAGTGCTGGAATTACATGCATGCACCAGTAGGCCTGGCAGAGTTTTTTAAGTCTTCTGTAGTCTATAGAATTTTCTCCTTAACTTCCTATTTCTTTTTACCTCCTTGACACACAGAATAAATCAGATCAACTGTCCAGTAGTACGGTGTCCCCAGCCCCTAGGCCACAGACTGGAGACCACGCAGCAGGAGGGGAACGGCAGGCTGATGCAGCCTAGTCTGTATTCACAGTTACTCCCCATTAACTCCGGGCTCCACTTTCTATGAGATCTGCGGTCCTATTAGATTCTTCCAGGAGCGCTAACCCTACCGTGAACTGCACCTGCAAGGGATGCGGGTTGCACGCTCCTGTGAGAATCTAATGCCGGAGGGTCCGAGTGGGAGCGGAGGCGGTGATTATCGCCGGGACAGCGCAAAGGTTTGCCTGTGCCGCCCCCTGTCGCCTCCAGAGGGCGCCCCGAGCCGCGGAAAACCCGCTCAGGGCTCGCGGGATTCTGCTTGAAGATGAGCTGTGTAATTATTTCCTTACTTATTGTGACGTACTAATAATAGAAATAAAGTGCACAATAAACGAAATGCTCTTGAATCGTGCCACAGCCACCCCCGGTGGGGAAATTGTCTTTCATGAAACCTGTTTCTGGTACCAGAAGAGGTCTGGGCCCGGCGCAGTGGAAGGTTTTCTGCGTGGAATCGTCACTTGGGAGCCCTTTGTGTTCTGCGACCGGTGGCAGCTTTCCTCTGCCAGTAGGAAGTGCACATGGTCCCAGCATGTGGATTCCACCTTGCAAAACACCCTCGTGGCCATGCTGAGCTGGACCCAGCACTCTGGGAGGCTGAGGCAGGATGATTGCAAGTTCAAGCCCAGTCCGGGTAACATAGCGACTTAATGCTACTATGACTCAAAGTAGAAAAGCGGCAGGCTGGAGCTCAATGAGAAGGCCCTAGGGTCAACCTCTAGTGTCAAAACATACTTTTTATTTCTTTGTTGGACTGGGGACGTGGCTCAGTGGTAGAGCACATGGCAGCAGTCTCCTCTGCCCCAGCAGCCCAGCCGGCCAACCAGGACCCCTGCCACTACGGGCTGTGCTGCCGGGCCTGCCACGGTGGTCACGTCTGCACGGGGGTGGTGCTTCCGTACGGAGATTGTTGTGCAGGGATTGAGCCCAACCAATACGCCTAGCAATCTCTTCTAGTGATTTTAGGGGACGAGAGTACTTGAAATCGATGCTTTTACCTCTTTTGAAATAGACACTGTTTTGAAGGAAGTCCTACTGCATAGCAGGCTGGCCTTGAACTCACTAGGTAGTTCAGGTTGACCTTGGAATTGACACCCTCCTGTCTCAGCCTCTTGAGTGCTGGAATGACAGGCCTGAATCACCATGCCTGACAAAATATTGTTAGTTTTTAAATTTTGAGAGAGTCTGGCTATGTGGGCCAGGTTGACCTTGAACTTTGGATTCTCCTGCCTTAGCCTCACAATAGCTGATAGTCGCCATTTTAAGATTCCACGGAATAATATTTCTTGACCCGGGGATCACAATTGAGTGTTCATCTGCTGTTCATTGCGACGTGTCCGTGGGTGCTTTCACGCCACCGTTCTCCTTGGGGTTCACTCACCACCTTCACTCACCACTCCTCCCACCCCCACATCATCCTCCTTTTTTGGCCCACTCCTGGGGACTAGGTCCAGATCCTTCACACTGAGCGACATCCCTAGTTTCTTTAAGAGCTCTTATATTTTGAGACAGGCTGAGTTGCTGAGTTGCCCAGACTGGTGTCACACTTGCGAATCCCCTTGCCTCAGCCTCCCAGAATGTGGGGTTGACACAGGAGAGCCTCCTGGCTTCTCCAGGCCTGTTTGTTACGAAGGACAGGTTTCAGGCCTTCAACCAGCCGCCGTCCGCGGGTGCCCACCAGGTGGCGCTGTGGCCCACGAACCGGGTCGGTGCCCGGCAGGAATTGCGGAGAGCGCCACGTCCGGGCTCAGCCCTCCTGCCGCCGGGAACGGTGGTCTGAGGGAAGGCAGCCCCCAACCCGGATTCCAGCTTTCACCACGCAGTGGTCTTACCCCATGGAGATTTCGGACTTCGAACCCGGCAGGGCTGAGTTTGCAGACCTGCCCAGGCCTGCCCAGCCGGGTCACCTCGGGTCCTCTTGGGCGGGACGTGTCTGGCTTGAGGCCAAATGAGCGTTAAGGGCTGGGGGCCAGAGAGTCAGGACTCACATCTTAGCTCTGCCATTTCCCTGCTTGGGGAAGAAGGATCCTTCTGATTCTCTGGGCCTCAGTTTTCCCACCTGTAAATTGCAGAAAAGAAGCCCCATTTCTTCAACAAACGTGAAACTCAACCACTGAGCTACATCCCAGCCCTGTATTTATTTTATTTTATTTTTATTTTTTATTTTGAGGCGGGGTCTCACAGAGTCACTAGGTTCCCAGGCTGGGCTCCAACATGCCACCCCCCCCGCCTCGGCCTCCCAGAGTGCTGAGATTCTAGGCCCGCATGTGCCGCTTTGCCTGGAGGGTCCCCAGTTTTACACAGCTTGGAAATTTAAGATCCACTGGGGGCTTAAAAAACAAAACAGCAACAATCCAAAGTGCAGTGTTTAACCATTCCCAGCCAAAGCAGAATTTTTCCGGTATGATTCACGATTTGGATTCGTAGTTTTTTGGCCTCTGTGGGCCCTTCTCTGTGTAGTCACGGCAGATACTCACCATTATTGGTACAGTGACTGTTAAAATGTTCAAATGTTTCCATGCCAGTTAGTAAATTAGGAACCCTCTGGGCAATCCCCCTAGGCTCCCACGCGAGGTGCCACCTGGGCGTGTCTTGACAGTCCGGCCTTGGGGGGGTGGCGTGTTTCCTGCTGGCGGTAATCGAACTCCTCAACCCCGCCCCCATCCCAACCCACCAATGCCAAATCTCCTTTTGGTGTCTTCTTTGCATAGAGCCAGCTATAAAGTGTCCCTATCTGGCGTTGAACACCCAACACAGTGCAGACGCCGCATCCCCAGTGGCTGCTGTGTCAGGGAGACAGGGCGGGAAAGAAGCCTGTGCATGCGCAGATGCCCACATTTCCTCAGACATCGTCTGTCTTCCAGTGGTTGAATTCAAGGATTCAGAATCCATGGATACCGAGGGCCGACTGTCCTCTAAGCTTTGCCCCAGTGTGTTTGACCTGCTCACACCTTTTCTTTCTTTTTATAAAAATTGGGTACTTCGCCCTGAACTACTCTTCTAGCTCTCCCCACTTCTGTTTTTTATTTTGAGACAGGGTCTCACTACGTTGCTAAGTTGTCCCCCTTGAATTTGCATTTATGGTTTTTCTGCCTGACCTCCCCCAACCCCCTGGAAAGCAGGGCTTACAGGCCTGCAGCACCGGGCCTATATGTTATTTGTTTATTTGATCTTTGAGCTGATGAGTGTCTTGAGTGGGTAGGAAGGTCAGTTCGCAGACTCAAGGCGGGAAGAAAGCTGTCCTGTGTTTGGAGACAGAGAGAGGCATTGATTTCCTCCCTGGGCCTGAAACTGAGCAGCGGGGCACGTCCTCATGACTTCCCTGTGTCTTAATTTTTCTGGTGGATGGAGAGTAGGAACGCCACTTTCTCCACTGGTGTGGGGAGGGAGCGAGGGACCAGCCTCGGAACGAGCCTCGCGTGGGGGTGGCGGCACACAAGCTTGTCAGTCCGGTATGACCACGTAAGTGCACAGGTGACCACCAAGGTCAGACTTGGAGGAGCAGGGATTCACCTTCCCACGCTTTTGCCAAGTCATGAGTCTCCGTGCTGTGCTTCAAGGTCCTGACCAAGGCTACCGTCCGGTGCTCTCCAGGACCGGGCCATGTGACAGCACAACCAGGAAACAGCGGCCTCCAAACCTGCCTGGTTGTTGGTAACACAAGTCGTGAGCACCGGGAGGTAGAGGCTGTGAGGCTCCTTGCAGAAGGTGCCAGGCTCCAGTGCTGTTCATCGTTTTCCCCTTCCTGGATGTAGGTGGCTAAATCTCAGTCGTCACTTCTCCTTGTTGGGAAAGGGGTTTTATGTAGTGTCAAGGCATCTGGAAGTCCTCTATGCTGCCAGTTCATGATGATGGACATTGAGACCCTCCTTTGCCCCAGCCTGCAGGATCCCTGCAAATTAGAAGCTCAAGCGCATCTAAGCTGGGTATTTGGTGTGCGTGCGTGCGTGCGTGCGTGCGTGCATGTGTGTGTGCAGGTCCTAGACCTCTCCCTCTGAATTCTTCCACTCTTGGAGAACACCAGGACTGCCAAACTCAAGTGTCTACAGAGGCCAAGCCAGTAATAGAGGGTCAGGGCAGCTTCCAGGTCAAAAGGGAGGCAAGAGGGAGTGGTGAGTCCTGAGGCAAAGTGGAGATCTCCACCTCCATCCAAATGACGCCACCATTACTCAGGGAAATAAAGTGGTGGTGTGCAGGAATGTGTACTCATTTGGCTAAACCTTCTGATTTTTGGAGGAAATAGGAACATTTCATTCTCATGTCCTGACTTATCTGCCTCCCATCCAAGTCCTAACCAGGCCCGACCCTGCTTAGCTTCCAAGGTTAGACGAGATGGCACAGGCTCAGGGCACTATGGCTGCAGCCCCCTAGTTTGAGTTTCCATCTTAAGACGTGGCTAGATTAAGAAAGTCATTTGCAAGCACTTAATGTGCACCACCCGCTGTCCACCTAGTGGTCGTGTAAATGCTAGCGATTAATTTCGTTGTGGCTATTCTGATTTTCTTCTTTACTTGGTACTAGGAATCAAGCCTGGCGCCTTCACCCTGCGCTGCCTCCCCAGCCCGCTTTCATTTTTGATCATTAGACAGGGTCTTGCTGAGTTGCTAAAGTTGCTCAGGTTGGTTTTGAACTGGCGATTCTCCTGCCTCAGCCTCCCAGAGTGCTGGAATTATAACCCTGCACCGCCGCTAGCAGGCCCACCTGGGTGATGACGAACATTTTCTTCACATTTTATGAGCGCTGGGGTCTTTTTCAGTCCAGCCAAATCAAGGGACCCCTTTCTCCCAATTGTTCCTTAGATTTTGATTTCAAGTACGGGAAGCTTAGACATCTCCCATCTCCGCATCTCTCTGCGTGCCGTTCTGGCCTCTCTGTTTCTGACCCTGAGTCTCTCTCTCTCCCTTTGTCCCTCCTCTGTCTCCACGTGTCTCTCTTGCTTCTTTCCTGTCTGCTCCTCTCTCTGTCTCTGTCTCTCCCTGTCTCTCAGCCATTTAGTGAGACTCTGTCTCAAGTCAGAAACATCTGAAAGATAGACATGGGATGTAGCCGGGTGTGGTGGCTCTGGGCTGCACCTCCTGCACTCATGCAGAAGCGACCCCCCGGCGGGCCCTGCCTCCTGTCATTTGCCGTGCCCGTGTCTCGGCTCTGTCTTCGTGTCCGGAATCTGTGTTTCTCTTTCCTCCGTCTCTGTTCTGTGCCGGCCTCTGTCCGTCTCCGCTTGTCTTTTCTTCCCTTCTCGCAGCGTCTCCCTACCCTTCCGTCCTCTCTTCTTCCCCTCTCTCCCTCCGTGGGCCTCTGTCCTTCCCTCTCCGTCTCTCCCACATATTCTCCCATCCGCCTGCACCATCCCCCTCTGACTGCACCATCTGCCCAACAGAAGGGGCAGAATGGCTGCCCGTGGGCTGGGACCATGGGTTGGCGAGAAGCTGCCCCACCGGCAGGTTTGGACCGAGCTGTGGGAGGCCCCTTGGGTGGATGGGGAGCCAGGTGTCTGGGCATCTTCCTGGGTCACAGAGCCTGTGCTGGGGATTCCTGGGCACAGGATTTATTAAGGGGTACCTGGAGGAGACCTCTGCTGGAGGTGTACCTCTCTTAGCTATATTTTACAGTTGCCTGAGTGATTTCATTATTTTATTACTTTTTTCATGATATTGGGGATGAATCCCAAGTCCTTCACACTGAACTACACCCCTGGCCCAGTTTTTAATTTTTTATTTTGAGGCAAGTTCTCACCAAGTTACTAAGTTACTCAGGCTGGGCTTGAACTTGGGATCCTCCTGCCTCAGCCTCCCAGCGATGGGGCCTTGCTTCCTGGCTGGTCCTCATGCCTTCCCAGTGCTGTCGGACATCTGGGGGCCGCTGCACCTCCACTTTGGGAGCCAGTGGCCTGGAGAAAAGGAGTCATGCTAGACTGGGAAGGGGAAGAGGAGGTGGGTGACTGGATTCTGCCCAAGGTGCATTCCTGCCTGACCCTGGACAAACCTGGGCAGTGCCCAGGGTGAGGATCTGACCAGCCAGGGATCATGGCTGCCCCTTGGGTGGCCTTCAAGGCCCCTCTTAAAAAAGAAAAAAAAGGTGACTCAGGCTCTGCCTGCTGGTCTCCAAGCATCTACATGGTTCAGCGCTTGCTCACCTCTTTCCTTTTTTTAAATTAAAAATTAATATGTGTTTACAATGCATGTTAATTACACACAACTTGGAGAACTGGTGTATATACATATTGAGTTGTGATTTTTTTTTACCTCCCCTTCCTTCTCAGCCCTGTTGAGATCACGTATGACACAGTCCACCGCCTTCAAGGAGACAGCTCAGTGTTGTTGCCACCCCTAAAACTGTACAGCGTCCCCATAGCCAGCTCAGATAAAGAGGTGACACCCTTGCTCTCCCATCTAAGATCCACCCTGGTAAGAGTCAGATCCCTCCAGGCACCCCTAGGCAGAGGGCACGTGGCTTGTAGCTCAACATTGGGGCCCTGGGGTTTCCTGAGGTGCCCAAACTGGGTGTTTATTTGCTGGGTCAAGAAGTCCAGGGTGACTTACAAGAGGGAGGGATCCGAAAACAGCTGGAGGACCTGGGGAAGCACGTGTTTTAGGGATCCCAGAGGAACAGTCAAAAGGATGTGGCCATACCCACATCTACGCTCTCCAGTTAACGACACACACACAGCATCTCCTATCTCGCTGCCTGTCTATAATCTATCCTATCGAGAGATTTCTTATCAGTCATTGTCTGGTGACTTCGTCGAGCTTGGGACACAGTACTTGACACCCCCAACTCAGAGGAGAAGAAGTTCGTTTCAGGGGCTGAAGTCCACACGCAGTGGGCTATCTCCGAGGCAGAGCTGGCGGCAGGGCCCGTGGAAGAAGCTGGCCGTCCCTTGGTGGCTGGGCATAGTGGAAGAAGGAAGGAGTGGGGACAAGAACATGCCCTTCCAGGCCACGGCCCCTGGCCCACCCCGCCACAGTGCAGGAGCTTGCCCACGCGAGAAGCCCCTGACCAGCACAGTGCCAAGCCCAGTCACCTTCCAAAGGGGAGACTTGGGGGACATTTTAGGTATCAGCCATAACGACGGTGTAAGTTTCAGTGTGACAGCTCTCTCGAGTCCCCAGACACCTGACCCACTCCTGAAAGACTCATCACTCCACTCTCGGGGTGTCTCATGACCTAGTTGTCTCCCCCTGGGCTCCGCCTCCTAAGGGACCCACCTCCTCCACGCTGCATGCTGGGGAACAACCTGAGGGCACATGTGTCTTTGAGGGACAAAACATCTAACCCTCAGCATTATCCTCTAGCAATTACGCTTGCCAGCTAGCCAAGGATTATAACCAAACGGTCTGGAAGAGGCACCTAAGACTTCTGCTCGCCTCTCTCGTCACGTGACAACCCTGAACTGCAAAGGCAGCTGGGAAATGTAGTTTATCTTTACACAGGATGTTGGTGGACCCGAGTCAACTCTTCCACATCCAAGCTTACCAAAGATGACCAGGTAAGGACAGACGAGTCCTGACAACATGGATTCACAGGTTGCACAATTCACTTGCTTACAACATTTTGTTCACAATCACATCTATCTTTTCTCCTGGGTTAACCCAAATATTTCTTCTTATTCATTCTCAGGAGCAAAACTGTGTGCCCAGCCAGGAATTCTATTTCTGCCCCGCCCCGCCCTGCCCTTCCCCACTTTTCTTTCTATGGTAGAGATTGAACCCAGGGTCTTCACACTGAGCTACATCCCCGACTCAATTTTTATTTTTTATTTTGAGACAGTGGACCTGGCTGGGCTCAAGGATGTGATCCTCCTGCTTCAGCCTCCCAGAGTGCTGGGATGGCAGGCCTGTGCCCAGGCACGGCTCAGCTCTGAATTCTTCCTGTTGTTGCATACACAAGCACAAAGAGATCAGTTTAGACGGCAGCTCTGTCCGTGGAATTAGACCCCACTGACGCGGCTCGGCCTGAGGGGTGATCACCGAGCACAGCACTGTGCACGCACATCTCCAGTTAGGCTGACCTAATATTTGTATCCAGTTTTCTTGGGAATAAATTTCTGGCAATGTATCCTTAAGTGGTCCCCAGCCGTTTTGACACCAGGGCCTGGGGTAGTTGATTCTCTCAAGGACAGGGCTGGTGGCGGGCGGGCGGAGGGGGTGGGTGCTTCATCCACAGCAGGTGATTAGAGGACAGCTCTGAGCCAGCGGTAGCAGCAGGAGGGGAGCAGGGTGAGAAGCCCCGCCTCCTGTCAATCAGTGGCAGCATTAGAACCTGGTTGGAGTGGTCACTGACAGGGGGCGGAGCTTCACTAGCTCCTCGCCCCTGTCTCTGGACCTGCTCACCCGTCCCTCTGCAGCCCTGGGGTGGGGACTCCTGCTTTGGAGGTTAAAGCAATTTTTAAAAAGTGAGCGCTGTTTTCCTGGGGCGGGGCCGTGTCGGAGAAGCTCAGTCCTCCCGCGTCTGGGTTTCTCCTCTTCTCTGAGGAGGCAGGAGCAGGTGGGATCATTACAGCCTCCCAGGCGCTCCATCCAGGGCCCATAAAAGCTGGTTCCTCAGCCTTTTTTGCCTTGGAAGCACTTTTTTCGTTTCCACCGCCCCAGCATCTTGCCAGCCAGCTCTCCCGAGCTCTCCTCTTCCTCCCCCCACTCGCAGGCTTTTTCCAAAGCTTTCAGATGGAAAAGTGCTGAGGCCAGTGTCTCTGAGTGCTCAGCGCCTCTGTTGCCAGGGAGGGAGTGGGCAAGGGTGCCCAGCAGGTGCTCTCTCACTCTCTCTATCTCTGTCTCTCTCTCTCCCCACTTCCCCTCTCCCTAGGATCAGGTCCAGGGCCTTCACGCTGACCTACAGCTCTAACTTCATTTGGATTTTTGATTTTGAGACAGTCTCACCAAATCTCTAAGTTGCCTACACTGGGCTCCAATTGAGATCCTCCTGCCTCAGCTCCCCAGCATGCTGGGATTATAGGCATTCACCATCATGCCTGGCCTAAAGCTTCTATTTTAAATTTTTTCCTCATGACATGCTAAAAAAAATCAAGGGGAAAAAATGTCAGTCCGGAGTTTGCACAGCCCTGCTCTATAGGATGAAAAGTATATACGTAGCACTTGTACTGCGCTGGGTACTACAGGTCATCTAGGGACGCTTAGGATCTGCAGGAGGGCTGTGTGGGCTCTATGCCAACCCACACCGCCTCATAGGAGGGACTGGAGCATCTTAGGAGTCTGGTGCCTTTGGGGGAATTCTGGAATTCCTCCTGAACATCAAAGGACAACGTGTCAGCCCTCTCACAACTTTGCAAGGTAGATACTAGCATCGTGCCCATCTTCCAGATGAGAAAACTGAGGTACAGAGAGGGCACGCCCTCTCCTCCGGCCCCTCCATCTCTGGCCGGATGTTTACGGCCCACAGTCCCCAGTCGAGGGCAGCTGATACGCGAATCAATGCCACCATGTACCTCTGGGAGTGACATTCAGAGAATGTCTGAATGGGTTGGCTCAGTGCAATGGGGGGACCTCCTGGTGGGGGAGGCGAGGTGCCGACGCTGGGTTGGAGTCTGTCCAGCTGATGAAAGGGCAGAACCTAGGCGTGGACGAGGGGAGGGAATTCGGGCAGAAGAGGGAAGCATAGTCAGATTTTTTTTTTTAAACTTTCAGTGACAGAAACAATACAAACTGAGTCAGGTTTGAAAAGGTGAGGGGGGGAAGGGGTGTGGGGGTGAGGGGTGCGGATGGGACGGGTGTGGGGAGGTGCCGTGTGTAAATACAAAGAAAAGGTGAGGAGTGATTTCGCAGACTCAAGCAATTTAACGTAAGCTTCGGGAACGGCTGCATCCAGGGGTTGGAATGAGCTCGCGTTTCCCCTCTGCTATTGTGGTAGAAGAAGAAATATATATTTGGTGTTGGCCCCCAGTTCTTGGCAAGGAGCTTCCCAAACTTTGGTAATTTTCTGAGGGAGGAGGCTGCATCCCAGAGCTGACATGAGGCCGAGCGTCAGGCGTGGCTGGATCCAGGACCTGGAATGAGGTCTTCAGCTGTGGAAGGATTTGGTCTGCTTGCCCAGTTCCCGGCGCACATTGGAGGTGAAGCCAACATCTGCAGGCTGCACAGCGGGGCAGAGCCGGGGACCCACACATCCCTGCCTGTCTGTGTCCCACACTCTGGTTGTTCCGTTCTCGGCACCTCCGTCTTTCCTTGCCACGTGGGTTATGTTCAGGGCTGACAGGTGTTGCCCTGTGAAGGGAAAAGAAACACGCGTCTGGTGTTTGTTCTTGGTGACTGGCGAGGGGCTTCTAAATCCTTCACCGCTTCCTGAGTCAAGAGGAGACCAGGTGCACACGGCTGCAGGCCTGTCATCCCAGCTCTGGGAGGCTGAGGCAGGCGGGTGCTAGGTTTGAGCCCAGCCTGGGCAACTTAGTGACTTAGTGAGACCTTGTCTCAGAATAAAAAGAGCAGGTGATATAGCTCAGTGTGAAGTCCCTGGGATCGAAGGAAGAAAGAAAGAAAGAGAAGAAGAAAGGAAGGGTCAGAGCACCTTTTGTTACATCTGTTCTTGGTCCCCTGTCCTGGACCCAATGTGGGACATCGATTAGCATATTTGATAGGCCAATGAGATGGTCTTTGGTGGAGGGGCCCGGGACAGTCGTGGGAGGGGGTCATCAGGAAGACTAAGGAGGATTCAGGGGTGGGTTGCCCCTTCCCCCTCCCGAGCTGTGCGAAGGAGACAGGACCTGAGCTTGAGGCTGGCACCCACCTCCCCCACTCTGCAGTCTGCACTTTGTGGGGTTACTTTTTTTTGAGACAGGGTCTCGCTCTGGGGCCCAGGCTGGTTCTGAACTCACTATGGAGCCCAGGCTGGCCTTGGACTCTCAGCAATCCTCCTGCCTCAGCCTCCTGAGTGCGGGGATGACAGGCGTGCGCTAGCATGCCTGGCTTATGTGGTGCTGGGGAATCGAACTCAGGTACTTAGCATTTGACTTAGTGCTTGCTAGGCAAGCGCTTCAACCGCGGAGCCATTCCTGCAGCCCCAGGGTTACTTTTTAATTTTATCTATTTATTTATTTTGAGACAAGGTCTCACTGTGTAGTCCAGGTTGACCTTGAACTCACTGTGTAGCCCAGGCTGGCCTTGAACTCATGGCAATCCTCCTGCCTCAGCCTCTGAGTACTGATATTACAGGTGTGCACCACCATGCCCGGCTTACATGATGCTGGGGAATCGAACCCAGGGCCTTGAGCATGGTGAGCAAGCGCTCTAACTGCCAGCCCCACCCCCAATTCCTGTTTTGCACTAATCTAGGCTTACAGAAAAGCTGGGATGTTAATAAGGAATCCTCATGAACCCTCCTCCCAGCATCCTTTGCTGGCGCCGCCTCATGTAACTTGGGCCTTTTCTGAGTCACAGGTTCCATTTGGACTTTGCTCAGTTTTCTGTTGAAACCCTTTCTTGCTGTTGCCGGACCCAGCCCCAAGAACCCGTTGCATTTACCTCACGGCCGCCTCCACATCTGCCCCAAATAGCTCTAACCCCCACCACGGGACGTGGCTCCCTGTGTTCTCCCAAGCCTCCCCGCGGGGCCACTTACCAGTGCGCTGCCACCGAGCGCACGCTGACATGCTAAGGACTGCTGCGATCAACCTGTCCTGCGTGTCTCCCACCTCAGCACGTCTCCTTGTGTGGTTTCCCGGAGAAGCTCCATCGGGTCAAAAAAGTAGGAGTATTTTAGTGGATTCTGATACAGGAGCCCAAATGGATGTTTTGCAGGAGTTTGTATTAGCCATAGTTTTCCAGACACGTAGAATCAATAGATGATAGATAGAAAGATAGATAGATAGATACTGTCTTAGTACCCCAACACCCACAATGTCAGGGAGGAAAGGGACATTAGGGGCATTGGGTCTTGCTGTTACGGGGGCTGGAAAGTCTCAGGGGAGCTTCCTGTAGGCCATGGGTCCCAGGACACCAGTAACATGGCTCGGTCCAGGGTCAAGAGCCCGAGAAGCTGGAAGGTCATGGGTGTGAGTCCTAGGACCCCGACCCAGAGAGCCTGGAGCTCTGAGGTCCTGGAGCAGGGGAAGAAGGGTGCACATCATCTCCAGGACAAGGAGAGAAAGTCAGTTCAGTTCTCTTCTACTTGGTCTCTTTGGTGCCGCCCGCGTGGATAAAGGTCCAGCCCTGGGTGGCAGTCTGTCCCCTCTGGAGACACAGCACAGCCTCCCCCAAATAGCCCTCGACCAGTCCTCTAGGTGCTCCTCCCGCTGCCAGGCTGGCACCTGCAGGTGAGCAGCACCAGGCTGCATCAGTCACACATCCACCAACCATGGCTGGGTCCTCCTGTTTCCGTACACACAGACTGGAACCGAGTGTTACTATTTTTAATTTATTTATTTTTGTTGATTTACTCAACAGAAGGTATTACCTTATAATTTTAATTCTGTTTTTTTTTTCAGTGAGGTGTGAGGTTAGTTGCTCCACAAGTATGTATCAGGCAATCCCATAGTTTGATATAAAACATTTTTTTTATTTTTTATTTGCAGTGCTAAGGGCAGGAACCAGGGCCTCACATGTGCTAGGCAAGCGTTCCACCACTGACCTGGACGCACATCTGGGCTTTCGAGTTTGCATCTCGAACGTTCCCAGTAGCCCATATGTTGGAAGTTTGGACCCCACGCAACGGTACTCCTGGAAAGTGGTAGAAACTTTAAAAGATGGGAGGCTGAGTCAGGAGGATCGCAAGTTGGAGCCCAGCTTGGGAGACTTAGCAACTTGGTGAAACCTTGTCTCAAAATAAGCAAAAAATGGGCTGTGGATGTAACTCAGTGCAAAGGCCCTGGGCTCCATCCCAGTATTACACAAAAGAAAGAAGTGGGTCCTTGTGGGAGGTGTAGGTCACTGGGGCTATGACCTTTTAAAGGGAATTGTGGGGTCCTATTCTCTCTCTCCTCTCTTTTTTTTGCGTTCCAGCTAGGAGGTGAACATTTTTGTTGCACTACGTTCTCCCACCGTGATAGGCTACCCCAAATCCTCAGAGCAGTGGTCCCCAATCTTTGTCACACCAGAGATGGATTTAGCTGAGGACTATTCTCCCAAGGATGGAGGGGAGCAAAGCTCTGCCTCCTGTCAATCATCAGTGTCATTAGAACCTCATAGGAGCACGCTGACAGGAGGTGGGGCATTGTGCCTCATTCACTTCCCGTCCCAGAGTTGCAGTCTTCCCAAAGCTACAGCTCAGTAGTGGCATGTGGCCAGGGGCTGGGGGACTCCTTGCCTACAGAGACCGAAAGCACTGGGTCTGCCTGAGCACCAGCCGGAACCTCCGAAACCGTGAACCAATATAAACCTTTAGTTTTTATAAGTTGACTCGCCTCAGGTGCTTGTCACAGTTACAGAAAGCCAACTAACAAAAGCAATCTTTCTACGTGAGGGAGCCCGGTGTCAGGGAACCATGAGAGGAGAGAATGTGTCCTTGCTCTTGGCGTCCCTCACAGCACGGGAGGGACTCGGGCAGCCCCTGGTCCTGTGGGTGTGCCGGCTGCAGGATGGTTGGCACCATAAAAGTTAGGAAGACAAGAGGAAACGAATGTGGAAACTTTAACGTGCTGGCTGGGGATGGGAAGGAAGGGTGGCCACGCCTCCCGGAGGGAGGACCCCCTCTCCCCAAGCACCCTCTCCTGCACACTTTTAGTTTTTTCCTTCTTCTCTCTCCAGCGTGTTATCTTTATCTTTCATCTTTCTGTTCCAGCAATCCTTGGTCTGAGAGAAGCTAGATAAAATAGTAAGTATTAGAAGTGGGGTCCAGTGACACAGGCCTTGGTGGCAGAGGCAGGAGGATCTCAAGTTTGAGCCCAGCTTGGGTAACTCAGTGGTTTACCAAGACTGTCTCAAAACCAAAAACAAGAGACAGAGGGGGGATGCAGCTCCATGTGAAGGCCCCAAACTCAGCAGTGCTCAGGACCACCAAAAAAATTAAAAAAGAAAAAAAAAACCCTAAGAGTCACATTGAATAGATTCCCACATGTGGCTGAGACTCTCCTCCGTGAGGCTCTCTGATGGCATTTTATTGGCTTTGCTCACTGCAGAAGGTTCATCTGGGATTTTTTTCTGGCAAAATTCCCAGAGAGTAGGGTTTATCTAAACTAGCTAATATGCAGCATTTGCAAATAATTATTAATAGATGTTGGTGTTTTCATTCTTTATGAATACGGCTGTGGGGCGATTCTGTAATTCAGTGGGGAAGTGGCGAGTGAATGGCTGTCCCTCGTGACACCGCCTGCCCGCCCCGGCCTCAGCTGCTCCCTCTGAAGCCTCCAAGGTGGCCTTGGCATCCCCGCTTTTCCTGTTCTCCATGGCCAACCAATCAGCAACATAATGCCAGCCTCCCTGTCACTATAGTGTACCCAAAAATCACTCGCCATGGTGCTCACCTGGCCACAGGCCCCTCACCTCTCCCCTGCAGTGCAATCAATCTTCCCTCCTTAAAGTTGTGGATGTTGGGCATTGAGTCACAGCGGTGAAAAAGTAACTAAGACAGAACTTGGAACCAGCACTGGGATTGTTGCTGTGACTTTCCCTAACCATGTGGCTTGGAAGCCTCTTCTGGGAGGCATTTGGAAAGGTTTAAGAAAGCCAACTGGAGAAGTTTTGAAGTGCTCTGAGCAGAGCTTGATGGGAGATTCTGGTCAGAGCTCAGAACAGTGATAAAAGACTGGAAAGGCCAGGCTCAAGAAGTTTCAGATGGGAAGGAGGACTGTATTGGCAAGTGGCCTAAAAGCCATGTGTGCTATGCTCTGGCAGAAAATTTGTCAGCATTTTGCTCTTGCCCAGAGAGTTTGCCAGAAACTGAGATTGAGGGTGGTAGACTAAGTCTGGTGGAGGAAATCTCAAGGCAGAGCGATGTCCAGGCTGTTACATGGCTGCTGTTTGAAGCTTTTAACCAACTCTTTGATGAAAGCCAGGAAAAATGACAGAAAAAATTATATAAAAAGTTTGCGGTGCCAGAGAAAAATGGCCTGCAGTGGTGGCGCTAAAGAGCACAAGAAAGTTAGAGATTAGATCAATGTAAGACAAGTACTTACCATCAAGACTGTAAGAAAGGTGCCTGCAGGGCATCTCAGAAGTCAACAAGACCCTACCCTTCTCCAGTTCAAGGATGGAGAGGCAAAAGGCTTTGCTCTGAGAAGTGTACCCCAAGGCTAGAGAGAACAATTTGCCTGAAGTCAACTACCTGGAATTCAACCATCTAAGAACTCAGGGACTTCTTACAGTGTTTTTCCAAGAGGGCCAGGCTATTGGCAGGCCTTGGCAATGTCCACGTTGTCCTGGCTTTAAGGCTTGCGGAGTGCAAACGTTCTGGGTTCACAGAAGCTTCCACCTAGATTTCAGAGGAAGACCTTGGCGACCAGGCAGTGTGCCCCTGGGAGGGCAGGGTGTGAAGTGTAAAGGAGAAGCCTAAGGTGCAGTAGAGAACCCAGGAATTTGGAGACGCCAGAAGCATGGCTCCTCTGCTGAGAAAAGCTGTCATGAGCAGATTCAGCCCAAAGCAGAGAAGATGGAGATTGCAGGTGCTGTAGGGGCAGGGCCACCCGAGCCCTGTGGAGTTCATATCCTGATCTTGCTGCAGTTTACTGCAGGAGCTGGACTCAGGACTACAGGATCTAACCCTGGCCCGGCTGGGCTTAGGAATAGTTTTGGTCCTGTTGCTTTTTATCCTCCTTTCCCTCCTTTTTGGAATGGGAGCACTGACCCTGTGCCAGTGCATGTTGGAAGTGCTTGACTCTGGTTTTTGTAGGAGCTTACAGCTGAGTTTACCTTGCGCCTCAGAGGAGACTTAGGGCTTGAACTTTTTAATAATGTTGAAACTGTTAAGACTTTGTGGCAACTCTTGGAAAAGGACTAAACGCCTTTGCTTGAGGGAGCAGATGTGAGTGTTTTGGAGGCCAGGGATGGAATGTTGTGCTTTGGATCTGGAGTGTCCCTTGAAAGCCTCCTGTTCCTTTGGAAAATGTGCATTGTTGGGATGTGGGGCTGGAAGGGGCACATTTGGAGCTTGGCCTGAGGGACGGTGTGCTGGTCCCGCCTTTCCTCCCAGACTTTCTCTGTTCCACCATGCTGTGAGGAGCTCTGTCTCTGGAGTGCTGGCTGTGTCCCCAGACCCGGCTCCAACCCCACCATGTGATCCCATTTCCCAGCCACCCACCTGTGAATGGATTGTGACTTTCTGAAACGGTGAGCTAAAATAAATCTTTTCTCCCTAAAGTTGTGGCTGTCAGGTATTGAGTCACAGCAATGTAAAAGTAACTAAGACAGCTAGTAAATACATAAGTAAATAGATACATAAAATAAAAGCAAGCAGGGTGTTGTAGCAAAGTCCTGTCAAAGGAGGCTGAGGCAGGGTCTGGGCAACTTAATGATTGGTTAGACCCTGTCACAAAAGGGGGGCGGGGGGCTGGAGAGGTAGTTCAGTGCGAAGATTGTGGGAATGAATGTAGCACCAAACACACACACACAGCAGCCAATGAATATTCATCACCCCATGGCACCATTTAAGCTTTTCATAGTGCCAGGGGGAGGTTGTGCTGTCCTCATCCCCATCAGACAGATGAGAAAACTGAGGCTCAGAAGGTTAAAAGATGGATCAAGGTTATGCAGTAGAACACGGGCGTGAAGGAGGAGATGTGACTGCCTTGTGTGGTTGTTGCTTCAAGCCCGCTCCACAGAGGAATGGGAGGGTCTACCTAGAGGTTTGGAGCCGGACAGCGATCTAGACTGGCATATTTTATTTAACTCAATACGTGGAACACGTTATCATTTCCACATGGAATGGATGAGGTATTTCACTTTTTGTATTGATCTTCAAAATCGGGTGTGAATTTTCTATGTCAGTTTGGGACAGTCCCGTTTTTTGTGTTCAGTGGCCACCTGGTGGGTCGTGTGGGTCCAAGCCAGTTGATTGACATTTTGGGTACTTTTGTGATACAATAAATAAGGTAAGACAGCTGCTGGGAGCACCTGATTTCTATGGAAATTTTATCCTACAGGTCCCTTCAAACTCTTTCAAAGCAGGGGAGGGAGGAAGGACGGGGGAAAGGAGGAAGGAAGGAAAGAAGACAGGGAAGATGGAGGAAGGAAAAAAGTAAAAGAAGGGAGAAAAGAAAGAAAAATGGAAGAAAGAGGAAAGAGGGACAGAAGGACCAGAGGGAGGAAGGACAGAGGAAGTTAGGCCCTGGTGCCCGTGGCCTTGCCGTGGCGAGTAACCCACTCCACCGCCTGGTTCGGGCTTCCTCTAAGATCAGGACAGTAGCAAGGAATCAGAAGGTCCAGGGCGACCCTAACAGGAGGGAGGAGGGGTGCAGGGCTGGCGGGGAGCCCTGAGGGCAGCAGGGAGCGCACTCGGGGTCACCTGGCGGCGGCCCGGCAAGCCTGCGCCAAGGGCTCAAGCCCACGGAGTGGACACTGGTGGCCGAGAAGGCCTGGCGGTCAGCCTGCGGGCGCTGCCCGGTGCCCCGATCGCTGGGTTTCTGGAGGATTCTTTTCCATCAGAAGCCCTGGTGACCTTTGAATCCGCCAGCTTTGTCACAGCGTGGCTGCCGTCTGTGACAGGGGATGCTCAGTTGTGTTCGCAGGGACAGCTGAGACACTTGGGCTGTGAAAGGGTGTCGCACACACTGCGTGTGTTTGCGTGTGACCCCGCGAACGCGCCGGGCTCCCTTCCGCGTCGTCACCGAGCCTCGTCCCTCACCACAGCCTCTGTTGTCTTATCCCCTCCCACGTCGTTTCCACTCCCTGGCCAAAACAGATCAAAGTAAAAGGAGTAAGTCTGTGTCATCAGGGGAGACAGTGCCGGCGGATCCCAACCAGGTGCCAGGGCCAGCCCCTGCCTCTGCCCTCACCCCGCCCCCGCCCCCAGCCTTGTCCCCTTTTGCCCCCGTGGAGAAATCATTTGTCTTCGTCTCCACTTTATTTTCTATTTTTTTCTTGAACATATGAGCAAGTGCTTTTACGTTTTCACATGTTTCTGCTGTGTACGTGTGTGTGTGTGTGTGTGTGTGTGTGTGTGTGTGTGTGTGTGTGGTACCAGAGTTGGGCCTTTGCACTGAGTTACATCCCCAGCCCAGTTTTCAGTTCAGACTGTGTGTGTTCCAAGGCTGCTCAACTGCCCCTGCTAGAGCCCACCTCCTAAAGATTTGGTCACTTCCCAAAACTGCCACAGGGCGAAAACTAAGCCTTTAACACATGGATATGGGGTGGGGGGGCCTCCGAGATCCAAACTCTAGCAGTTCTAGAAGAAGCCATTTTGTCTCCTTTCTGGGTCCCATAAAGATTTATTCCTGGGGCTGGAGGAATGGCACCGTGGTTAAGGTACTTTCTAGTGGGAGGAAGTTAGATTGTTGGGGCAGCGTCTGTGGGAGAAAGGTCACTGGGGGCTGCAGTCTTGTGGAAGAAGTTAGGTCATTGCTCGTGGGGTCTAATGGTAGGAAGTTGGATCATTGGAAGTGGGGTCTAGTGGGAGGGAACTAAGCCATTGGCTGCAGAATCTCATGGGAGGAAGTTAGGTCATTGGAGGGAGGGTCTAACGGAAGGAAGTTAGGCCATCGTGGGTGGGATCTGTTGGGAGGAAGATAAGTTATTGGGACAGGGTCTAGTGGAAGGAAGTTAGGTCACTGGGGTCTTGCCCTTGAGAAGGGTATTGGGACCCCAGCTCCTTCCTCTCTCGTTCATTCACTTTCTGGCTGCCAGGAGGTGAGTGGTCTTCTCTGCCTTGTGTTCTCACTATGGCGTCACAGGGCCAAGTAACTGTGATCTGAACCCTCTGCAGTTGTGAGTCATGATGAAGCTTCCTCCTTACAGAGTGATGATCTCAGCACCTCGTCACAGTGAAACGCTGAGTAACCCAGGAAGAGTGGTGAGGAGCACAGAGCCTCGATGAGTAGTTTACTCATGACCTGCCCATTATGGCATAACAAGCTACCCTGAACTTCGTGGCTCTGAAGACCAATCATTTATGGTCTCACTGTTGCAGCAGGTCAGGGTCCAGGTTGAGGTGCAGGGGCCCTGGGGTCCCTTGTGATGCTGCAGTCAGGGGCTCAGTAGGGGCTTCATTCTCGGCTGAGGGATTCTCTGGGGGGAACATTTGGTTCCAACCTTCAACCCATGGCTGGGAAAAGATTTCTGTTCCACATGGGGCTGTAGAGCTGGGGACCTCAGTTTCTCTCTGGTTGTTGGTTGAAAGCTGCCCTTAACTTCTTGCTATGACTTTGCTGTGACTTTCCATAGGGCAGCTCACCATATGGCAGCTAGCAGAGAAAGAGAGAAGGAGGAAGGGAAGGAGGGAGGGAGAGAGAGAGACCAAGACCTAGTATTGGGATGCATGGCTGTAGTACTCATTGTCGGAGGCTGAGGCAGGTGAGTTGATAGAGGCCAGGAGTTGATAGAGGCCTGGGCAACACAGGGAGACCACATCTTAAAGAGAAGAGAGAGAGATGAAAGGGGCACTCGATTGCAAGATTTGGTGTGTGAAGCTTTTGTGACCTACCATCCCATTACTCCTGCTATTTTTATATATTGGAAGTGAGTCAGTATGTCTCACTGCTACTGAGCACGAGGGGATTACACAGGGTGTGAATACCAGTAGGTGGGGGGCACTGGGACCATGTCAGAATGCCTTTCACATTTACAGAGTAGAATCAAAGTGGCCTTTAATTGACAAGTTTTTATTGAAGGCAAATCACTTGCATTGCCTAAAATATAAAACAGATCAGAATTATGTATACAAGTTGTATCAGATGGCGTCTGTTCACAAGAAACTTGCATGTTTTTAGTCCACTTCTGTGCATAAAACTGAGGGTTTTCATTATCTGAGGTCATATTCCAAGGTGACAGACACTAAAACTAACATAGAGAAGAAAGAAACCCCAGGAGAACAGACTATGCAGAGAGAATAGAATCTTAAAATGTCATTATTGGTATTGTTGGGCATGCACGGAAAGGTCCTTCACCTGTGAAACAAGAACAGGGTGCTACAGGAAAGGAACACTCAGAAAACAGGGCTCCTCTTGAGATAAGAAAAAAGCACAAACAAGAATCTCAATAGAAGCATTGAAAGATGAAAGGGGGGAAAACACTCAGAAGAGCAAAACACAAGGAAATACGAAACAGAGGGCAACAAGATGATAAAAGACCAGACCAGAAGAACGGCTGTAAGTATAGCATTGTGAAGGGAGATTTGAGAGAACAAAGGGGTGAGAATCATCAACAAAATAATTCAAGAAATATTTCCAGAATTAAAAGGAATATGTGTTTTTCAGCACATTCTACTGCAAGCAGATTCACATCAACTTACATCACAGTAACAATTCAAAATACAGTGGAAAGCAATTCTAAATTTTTATGGAGGGAAAAAAATGGGTCAACAGAGATCATGAATAAAAAAATGTTTCAAACTTCCCAACAGGAAAACCAGAGTTGAGACTCCTGCGCTGTGACATCCTCACGTGTTTAAAGCAAAATGATCCCAAGCCGGGTTCTCCCCTCAGCTCAGCTATTGGGGAGGCGTGAGGGTGAGACATTTCGAACACACAAGTCTCACAAAGTTTGTTTGCCGAAGCAGATTGTATTTTTCAAAAATAGCAAAGTAATGTTCCCCAGCGCCTGCCCTTTAACAGCTGAGCTCCTCCCCCGGAGTCGTGGGCTCTGCGGCCTTCCACCTGGAACCTGAATGAGCCTCTGTGACTGGTTAGGAGACTTGGGCAGCACTGATGCCCTTTGACTGCCCAGGTGAGGTCATAAAAAGCGATGGAGCTTCTCTCTGACTCTCTCCCTTGACATACGAGCTTCCGAAGTCCCAAGCCGCCACGAGAGAAGCCCAGCTACCCTGAATTTGCCATGTGGAGACACCATATGGGGAGACCACAGGGGTGTAGAGAGGCACCCAAGAAGGCCCTGGTGTCCGAGGCGCCCAGCCACAGTGCCGCCCGTGAGTGGGAAAGCCTTTGAGCAGACTCCAGTCCTTGATGCCGAAGGCCCACACCCGTGAGAGGGAGACCCCTCCGCTCCCAGTGACAGCTACCCAGCTGGAACCGATTGACCCTCCAATCCCATAGAATGTACTGACCGATTCCCATTGCTGTTCTGTGTCACTGAGTTTGGACTGTTTCTTTTTGTTGTTGTTGTTGTTTTTGGCCGCAGTTTACGGAAAAATTGACCACGCATCCTTTCTCAGAAAGCTACTGGAGGATACGCTCCACCACAATGAGGGTGTTACCCATGAAAGGAGGAGACCTCGGAGACTTGAATCAAGGGACCCAGCAAAGGCGAAGGGAACCTCCTGGTGATGGCGGAGGGAGGCCTTGGGACGAAAACTAGTCATGAGTATTCTGTTCTACACAGATTCCAGAAAGGTGTGACGGCCCTGTTGGGGTGGATGATGATGTCAGTAGAATAGCTATTAATGTCCTTAGGATCAAATCGGTGATATCTTCCTAGTAAGCTAAGAGAAGTTTTATTTTGTCTCCATAATTATTACTATTACCAGTATATGTTTGTGATACATAGTAATTTACATTTGGCGGAGTGATGGCATACATGCACGTTGCATCTGAACCGTTTTGAGCCCTGTCCCCTCTCCCGTCCTCCCTCCTCCCCAGATGTTCTTCCCACCTCCACGAAATTGACCTGTGTCTTTCCTATCATCTAATATTAAGACGAGCTGGGGCCTGTCTCTGTGGTTACAGTGCTGGCCTCGCATGCACAAGGCTCTGGGTTCAGTCCTCTAGCACGGCACAAAAATTAGCCAGGTGTGGTGGCACACACTTGTAATCTCAGCGCTTGGGAGGCTGAGTCAGGAATATTGCTGTGAGTTTGAAACCAACCTGGGCTACATTGGGAATTGAGGACCAACCTGGACTACAGAAAAAGACCCTCTCTAAAACATAGATATATGAATTAATTAATTAATTTACGATTATAACTAGAACCAAAGGAAACTCGGATTTTTTTAAAGTGAGAAAATGTGGTCATGGTTTTTCCATGCCATAACTAGACATCATCCATACATGTCTGTGGTAACACAGAATCTTTCTGAGCTGCACCAGGTGGTGTGGGCCTGTTGTCCTAACGCCCTGGGAGGCTGAGGCAGGAGGATCACAAGATCAAGCCCTGCTTGAGCAGCTTAGCAACTTACCAAGATTCTGTATCAAAGTCAAAAATTTAGAAGTGGGCTGGGTGGGGGTGGTAGCCCAGTGGGAAGGCTCTGCGCTGCTCTTCAGTCCTGCGCACACACCCCCGAGGAATCGTTCTGGCTTGGCGGTGGAACGGTGGTGGGGAGACGGGGCACTGGAGGGAGGAAGGAGTGAGGTTCTCCACTACGCCATGCGGATTTGGCCACCGGCGCTCGGACGAGGCATGGCACCGCTGCATCCGTGGTGACACCCTCTGCCGTCACTGCTAAATATTCCCTACCACTGCCTAAACCCTGCCAGGTGGCACCTTTTTTTTCCAGCTGGTTGGCGAGCCCTCGGTGGCCAAGGCCTGTCTGTCTCTTTTGCAATCTTTCACCGCTGCATAGTGCTTGGCCAGCCTGAGAACATAGTAGGGAGAGGGAATGATGCCTGGCAGTGGAAAGTGCCACAGTGGGCCAGGAGAGCAAGCGAGCCAGCAGCCTGGCAGCCGTGGCGAGGCGGGGGCTCGGGCGCGAGGCGCGGCGGGCCGACCTTCCTTCCTTTAATTCCCTGTGGCCCTCGCGCTGCCACTTCGCTCTTCTCTCCTTAATGCTCAGCTTCTCCCGTCACACTCCGCGTTCTCTTTCTCCTGTTTCTTCTCTGTCCCCATTCAGCTCTTCAGGGATGTTTCGTGTGTATGCACGCCTGTCTGATCCGAGCCCACAGAACCACCGGGCACAGAGCAGGTGGTCACTAAAACGAATGAAGGGACAGACGGCCTTTGTGTGTATGCAATTCTATGTTGTCGTCTGTTCAGCAGTTTGTTTGGTTGGAGTTTCAGGCTTACCGAAAGGTTGTGCACACGGCACACAGAACTTCTTTGTCCACGTGCCTCTGACTCGAGCGCTTCATTGCTTACACTTGTTCCCTGGCCCTCTTCTCTCTCTCTCTCTCCCTCTTCTCTCTCTGTCCTTCCTTCTGGGTGTCTCCCCTTGAGCCACAATAGTCACTCTGAGACATGAGGACCATTCACCCCCATAGAGATTTTGATGTGTTTATTAAACCAGGCGGGGGCAGAATACCTGACACACACCCTTTACAGGAAAAAGATTTATTCTGGCTCACAGTTTCAGAGGGTCCAGTCCATGGTTGGCTGACGCCATGGTGGAAGGGGGTGGCCGCAGCTGGGTGCTCACTTCATGGCTGCCAGGAAGCAGCACTGGGAAGAGGCGGAAAGGAAAGGGCCCACAACCCCATGTGTCTGCTAGGGCCGTGACCCACCCAGTCACCCCAGCAGAGAGTGGCACTGATGTACCAGGCAACTTCCAGAAAGAAAAGAAATCATCACACTTATTTATTTTTTTGCCCAGAAATTCTGCTGGGCATCCTGTGTCACCCCAGCTGGCTTGGAGCGATACTCCTACCTCCTTTTTATTGCTTGGTTGACATAAGGTCTTACTAAGTTGCTAAGTGACCAAGTAGGGCTTGAACTTGTGACCCTCCTGCCTCAGCCTCCTAGAGCGTAACTACTGAAGTCAATACCAGTTGTTGTGCTGGGGACATGGCTCAGCGGAGGAGCCTGGGCCCACAGAGCAAGGTCCTGCGCTCCATCCCCAGTGCCCGGAAGACAATTGTTGGCAGTCGTCTGTGAGGAGCTGCTCTGACCTGATGTAAGTGGCACGTCAGTCCCCAGGCTTTCTCCAGACTCAGCACCTCTGAGAGTTCTTGCATATTTTCCCAGTTCTGATGGTAGTCATCCCAGCACACTGGGAGGCTGAGGCCGGAGGATCCCAAGTTCAAGTCCAGCCTTTGCAACTTAGCAACTTATCAAAAATCAAAAACGAATGGGCTAGAGATGTAGCTTAGTGTGAAGGCCCTGAGGTCGACTCCCAGGCCCGCAAAAACACCCCAAACCAAGGCCACGTCACAGGGGTACCAGCCCACAGCCTCTCCTGGCACCTACATCACAATTATTTCAACCAGGAAATGAGTAGCAGAGTGCCCAATGGAAAAATAACACATACACGTGGAATCACTAGATAAACAAATAAGAAAAAGAAATCAATCTTCCTTACAGAAGAATTCTGAGGGTTGTCCCGTCGCCTGTAGGGGCCCACAGGGTGGACATGGACCTGCTCCGCCCCACGCAGAGATGCTCAGTCCTTTCTGGGGGATGGCGGGGAACCTGTGCATGCTCCCATGGGCTCTGCGTCATCTCTGCGTGACTCCAAGACCTAGCACAATGTGAATATGCTGCTTTCCTCCCCTTCTCCTATTTTATTAATATCTATACTATGATACGTTTCCACTGAACTTGAGTATTTTGGGCATATATGTATCAAGTCAGAGTTACAAACTCTTCCTCGCTTTTGTTTGTTTGTTTTTGAGACGGAGTCTTGCTCTGTAGCCCAGGCTGGTCCTGAACTCACTATGGAGCCCAGGCTGCCCTTGGACTCAGGAAAATCTGCCTGCCTCAGCACTCTGGGATTACGGGGCACACGCCACCACGCCCAGCTTTATGTGATGCTGGGGAATCGAACTTAGGGACTTGCGCTTGCAAGGCAGGTATTTAACCGCTGAACTATTCCTCCAGCCATTCTTCCAATCCTTGTTTTTATTTTTGATTTTAAGACAGGATGCTTGCTAAGTTGCGGAATTGACCAGACTGGGCTTGCCCCTGTGATCTCCTGCCTCAGCCTCCCAGAGTGCTGGGATTTCAGGCACATTTGCCACCTGCTGTCTGACTGTGTGATGCTTGGCTGGTCGAGGGGTGGGATGGAACCCAGGGCCGGGACTGTTCTCTCCCTGATAGTCTACCCCCAAGCTGTGGGGATTTTTGAGATTCAGTTTCTCAGTTCCTCACCAATTCTTCACTCCAGTCACTGCACTAGGGGCCCTGCCCATAGGGTGAGGGGTGTTGTCTCTTTGTAACACAGGGAAGCTGAAGTTCAGAAAAGTCTGACGTCTTCCCAAAGGCAGCAAAGCGAGGAAGTGCTAGAGCGGCAGAATTTGAACCCTGGCCTGCATCCAGAGCTGGGTCTGCTTCCCTGACGGCAGACGCTTGCAGGGTACGAGCCACCTTGCTATGTCATGCCCAGGGGGACAGCCACATCTTATTTTATTTTTTGACTTGAGGGTCTCGCTATGTTGCCCAGGCTGGATCGGAACTCCTGAGCTCAGGTGATCCTCCTGCCTCAGCCTCCCAGTAGCGGAGACTTGACGTTTTAGTTGTGGATTTGTTCTTAGAGGCCCTCCAGAGGCCCACGGGAGCCAGCATTGTCATCCTGGGTCTGTCGTTCTGTCCTCCCCCTCCCCACGATCCGGGGCTCCCCAGGGCGCAGACTTTCACCTCCACTTGCCGGATCTTCTGGTAATTGTTCCGAAGTGTGGGGCGTTTATTCCAGGCTGCTGTGGCCTGATGTTCAGTCAGACAGCATCGAAGTGGACTCCAGCTGCCAGCGTTCTTGGGATTTAACCAAAGGCTGGAGCTGGCTCCTGGTCCTTCCCCGCAAGGCTGCTCAGTCCAGGAGGCCAGGGAGGTTGGCATCTTTCCCTCTACTGGGCCGTGTGGGGCACTCGCCTTCGTGGGGAGGTGGAGGGATCCGGACAGTCACTGGCCGCAGCGTTCTCCCTCGTTCTACATCCCCCTGCTAGTTATGGGTTAAACTTTTACTGTTAGAGATTAATTGCTTCGTCTAAAGGAGGGGTTGGTGCCTGACCGGAGGGCGTGCCTGGAAGTCCATCACACTTTAGAGAGAACAGTGGAGATGTTCTGGAAAAGAGATAAGGAGCCGCTGGGGAGTTGCAGGACTTCAGAAGACTCCAAAGAAGGAAACACGTGCCTCCCGTGCTCCCCAAACCTGGGGACAGACATTCAGGGCGAGGAGCGTATGGGCTTCTGTGCTGCCTCAGCAGAGGCGTGGGCACGGGTGTCTTTGTTACAAGAATGTGGACGCCACTGACAGCAATTGGGTGTGTGACAGGGAAGCTGCGCAGCAGCCGGAGAAACAGGCCCGCCAGAAAACAGGTGTCCCTCGACTGCCCCGGAGCACACCCTTGTGGCCCAAACCTCGCTAGCGCCCAGGGACCCCTGCCAGATGAAAATGAGGGGTTTGGGCTGCATGTGGAAATCTGAATTGTATTTATTTGCAGTACTGGGAGTCAGACCCAGGGACTTCAAGTTGAGCCTTGTCCCCAGCCCTTTAAATATTTTGAGACAGGGTCTCACTAAATTGCTAAGCTGCCCAGGCTGGACTGGGTGGGACTTGGGATCCTCCTGCCTCAGCCTCCCCGCGTGCTGGGCTTATAGGCCTGCACCACGGCACCCAGTATGAATTGGATCTTTTGCTTTGCAGGTGGGTACTGAGCCAGCCCACCGCAGGGGAGGCGTGGAGTGAGGGCCCCGGGATGGCTGCCTTGTCCTCCGTGTTGGGGGGCCACGTTTATGGTGGGGACTTTGTGGTCCATGAGACTAATACTAGCTTATCGTGCTCCACGCAGCGGCCCAATGCGGAAGTGCGTACACAGCCGGCACGGTCCGGGGGGAAATTCTCCACGCGCGGCATTTCAGAGCGGACACCCTTGTGCGTTTAGCACCTACGGAGACAGGTGGCCCTGGCTCTGTCCCAATGTCAGCCGGAAGACCTGGTCACTCCTTTGAATTCTAAAGGCACAGCTTCTCTGGATCGTTTTGTGTGTGTAATAGGGATGGAACCCGGGGCCTTCACACCGTGCTACGCCCAGCCCATTTTTATTTTATGTATTTTCTGAACTTGAGCCTGGATCTCACTAAATTGCCCAGGCTGGGATCCAACTTGAGATCTCCCTGCCTCAGCCTCCCAAAGTGGAAGCAGTTTTTCAAAGTGGTTGTATCAAGTTGTAGTCCATCCAATACAATAAGCTCACAAGAGTCACGTGGTTTCAGACCACAACAGGGATTTGGATACGTTTTTAAACCTCCCCCGACCTCAGAGTTTGCCTCTGTGAAGCGCAGCCCAGGGAAAGCAGGATGGGAGGTTTGATCAGCGACCTGTGGCTCTAAAATTTCTGCAGGCAGCCGGGGGTGGTCATGCACACCTGCGATCCAGCAGTCTGGGAGGCTGAGGCAGGAGGATCGCAAGTTGGAGCCCAGCCTGGGCAACTTGGTGACATAGAGAGACCCTGTCTCAAGACCAAATTAATGGTGGGGATGTAGCTCAGTGTAAAGGTCCTGGGTTCAATCCCCAGTATCCTGAGAAGAAAGAGAAAGAAATCCTACAGGTAATGCTCATCAATAAAGCTCCAACACCCTGAAAGGAAAGTGGGGCAGGTCTTGTTACCTTGACTAGATACGTATGTGCACAAAATGCCCCAAACCAATGTAAACCTTAAATTTTGCACTTATACATATCAATAAAATGGGGGAAAACTGTGTGTGAGAGAGAAAAAGCTCTACCACTCCTCGGGGGATCCGTTTTAAGAAAGCCTGACCAAGGCCACGCTCACCTCACTCATTGGGGCCTGAGCCACTTCATGCCAACCATGGTCTGTCTTTGAGGCGTGTGCCAGTCACATCAAGCACCCGAGCCCTTGATACATGCTGAGTGTTTAGATGTCTCCCTCTTCCGTGAACCCCGGTACCTCACCTCCTCTCGCTTTCTATGGCTCCTGGTGTGATCATGTGGTTTATATCTTGACACATTAGAATTTTATTTATTTAAAATGTTTTGTTCGTCTCACAACCCAGGGCCTCCACCCTGAGCTGAGTCCCCTGCCTCCCCTTCCCTGGCTTTTAAACGTTCTTACTCTGAGACGAGGTCTTGCTAAGTCACTGAATGCCCAACCTGCGCCAGAATTTGCTATTGTCCTGCCTCAGCCTCCCAGAGTACTAGGATTATAAATGTGCACCGAGAACACCAGCTGGAAAACTTAGACGACCGTGCAGGTGTAGCTGGCGGGCAATCTTGGAAGGCCCAGTCGGGGACACTCCGTAAAGGCCTGTCTTCCCGCAGGTATGCTGGCAGGCCACGAGGATTCAACCAGTTAAGGCTCACAACACCTTCATCTGGTCCCCTTCTCCTTCCTCCTCCTCCTGACTTCCAGTCTGTGTGTGACCAAATTTGTGAAAATTCAATAATCTCTGAAGATATGACTTCCCACTGACCCAGAAATTTCCATTCCCAGGACTGTTTTGACAGGCAAGTAGTATTTAGTAGCCTCACCTGGAGACCACCCAGATGCCCCCCACCAGGGTAATGGATAAGAAACCCATGAGCTTTCAGTGGAATACCATGCAGCACCGAAAAGCAGACCCCACACAGCTGCATGTGACAACTGGACGATGCTTACAGGCCTAACTTAGTGTGTGTGTGTAGTTTTTTTTTTTTTTTTTTTTTTTTTTTTTTTTTTTTTTTTTTTTTTTTTTTTTTTTTTTTTTTTTGGAGACAGGGTCTCACTCTGTGGTCCAGGCTGGTTCTGAACTCACTACGTGGCTTTGAACTCGTGGCAGTCCTCCTGCCTCGGACTCCCAAGTGCTGGGATTTTGAACTTCGCACAAGTATCTTCACCTGTTTCTGTTTCAGGCTTTTTTTTCCCCATGTGTTGAGTGAATTTCACATCAGGAAAAAGCCAAGCGGAATGGAGCAGTGGCCGCGTGGACAGCCAGCCCCCCAGCCGGGCCTAAGCGCGGGAGCTGGGGACCCGCGTGCCGGGGAGTCGGCGGCCCTGGGGTCTCCAACCTCGGGGAACCCTCCGTAGCGCTCGTGGGGCCCGTGGAATTGACAACGGCCGCCGAAGTCAGCCCGGCCGCTCCTCCAGGGTCCAAGACTCGCTCTTTCGCCCCACAAGCCCAAACTGGCCGGGCGATGGCCTCGCGACACCCCGGGACACGAGCCCCTCTCCTTCCTGAGTCCCCGCGGGCTCGGTCCCTGCAGCCGGCAGCTGGGAGCGCCTGGGGCGCCGGCCTCCCGCACCCTCGCCTCCCGGCCGGTCTGACCAGCGGCGTCCGGCGCTCGGCGCCCCGCTCGTCCCCCTTCCCTTCCTCCTAGCGCACCACGCGCCCGTCTGTTTTTAGCGGAACGCGCGGAGGCGGGGGGCGGGGCGTGCCGCGGGGGCGGGGCGTGCCGCGGGGCGGGGCCTGTGCCTTCCGCGAGGCGGGGCCGGCCGCGGGGGCGGGCACTGCAGCACCGGCGCGCCCCGCCCCCGCCCCGCCCGCCCGGCGGGAATTCTCGCGCCTCACTGCTGCAATGTAACCCGGCGAGGCCGGCGGGCGACGCTGCGCCCGCGCCCCGCCGCTCTCCGCAGAAGGGGCCGCGCCGGCGACGCGGGACGGGGCCGTAGTCATATTTTTAAACCCTGCATCTTGTGGCTTGGAGGCTCTTCTAAAATCCCTCCGGGGTTTTCCTCCCCCTCCTCCCTCGCTCCTTCCCCGCTTCCCCGATATTAATCTCATTCTTGATTTTTATTGTATTTTGTTTTTGGAAGAGGCGGCTGCAGATCTCTGGGAAAAAACCCGATTTTTTTCAGGTCGAGGAAAGTCACGCCAAACCAGGAGAGGGTTATTTTAAAAAATTCTTTTTGGCTACCCTGCTTCCCCTCCCCCCAGCAAAGACCTGATTTTTATTTTTTATTCTTTTTGTTAAGGTTTTTTTTTTTTTTTAAACTGGGCCGAGCGCACTCGGGGAGCGAGATGCCAGGCTGACCGGGCGGCGGCGGCTCGGAACCGTCCCTGCGTGCCGGGCGCGGGCCGGCGGCCTCCCGGCCGGGCCGCGCGCGTCGTCCCGCGGGGTGCGCACCGGGGATCGCCCCCCTCTTCCCTCCGCCTTCCCCTTTCCCCGCGTTCCCCGCGGCGCCCGGAGGGTGGTCGGGTCGCCGGCCCCCGCGCGCCGCCCCGCCCCCGCGCGCCGCCCCGCCCCGCCCCGCGCCCGCCCCCGCCCCGCGCCCGCCCCCCTCCGGGGTCAGCAGCCAAGATGTCCCGAGCTGCGATCCCCGGCGCGGGCCGCCCGGCAGCCGCCGCCTCGTGAGCCCCGAGCCGAGGACGCGCCGAGCGCCGCCGCCCCATGGGCTGGGCCGCGCCGCCCAGTCCCCGCAGCGATCGCAGCTCCTGCCGCCGTCCTCGCGGCCCCGAGAACCCGAGCAGCAGCACCGGCGGCGGCGGCGGCGGCGGCGGCGGCGGTGGCGGCGGCGGTGGCGGCGGCGGCGGCGGCGTCTTCCGCAGCGCTCGCCGCAGCCGCGTAACCCGGAGCCCTTTGCTCTTTGCAGAATGGCCCGCTTCGGAGACGAGCCGCCGGCCCGCTACGGCGGAGGAGGCGCCGGGGCGGCCGCCGGGGCGGCGGTGGGCGCCGGCGGCGGGCGCGGAGCCGGGGGCGGCCGGCAGGGCGCCCAGCCCGGGGCGCCCCGCGTGTACAAGCAGTCGATGGCGCAGAGGGCGCGGACCATGGCCCTGTACAACCCCATCCCCGTCCGCCAGAACTGCCTCACCGTCAACCGCTCGCTCTTCCTCTTCAGCGAAGACAACGTGGTGAGAAAATACGCCAAAAAGATCACCGAATGGCCATATCCTTTGCCCGGCCGCCCCTCCTCCCGCCCCCGCCGCCGCCCGCCGACCGGGCCGGCCGCGCTGCCGGAGCGGGCGGGGGTCTCCCCCCCATCCCGGCCGGACGAGGCTGCGGGAGGCTTGGCGAGGGCCGGGCCGCGCCGCGTGGGGGGACACGGTGGGTGCCTCGGGAGGACCCGCTCCGCAGCGAGGTCTGGGCCGCGGGGCCGGTTCCGCACGGGCCTGACTTCTCCCCGGGAGCCTGGGCCGGAGCGCACCGGGCGCACCGGGCAGGAGGAGCCGGAGGGCCTCGGCCGTCCGCGCCCAGACCCCTCCATCCTCCCGTCCTCCCGGCCAGGGCCGCATGCTCAGCGCAGGGCGCCTGGCGGCTCGCGGGGCCGGAGCCGCGGGACACCATGTGGCCCTCCCTGGGAGAAGCCAGCAAGGGGCAGAGGGGGGGAAAAAACAGACCAGGCAGCCAGGCTGACCTGGGGGCGTCGTGTGGCCTGCGCCCCCCACGGCTTGTCCTCACGGATCACCCACTTGCTCTTTTTCCGTGGGTAAAAAAATCAAGACCCCGTTGCAGCGCCTGGCCCGGCCTGGGAGCACCGCCTCTGGTGTCTTTCAGGAAGAATGAATGAACGAGCGGAAACCGGGTGCTCGATCTTTTTAGGGGGCCGGGTCCTTTCTGGGGGGTATGGCAGGCCCGGGGTGGAAGTCGGCATCTCCCACCCTGGGCACCTGGAAGGGACCCCGGGAGAATCAGCCTGTTCACACACCTGGGACAGGCCAAGGCCGCCCTTGCTTATTGGGGAAGCAGCCGCGGGAGGTGGAAAGGGAGGCCGGGCCTTCGGGGTGGCCAGTGGCGAGGGCCGGGTGAGTCGGCGGGCGGGCGCCGAGAGGCAGGCAGGCCGGTGGATAAGGAGTCGGCTTTCTGGCAGTTACCTAAGCGTGACCCAGATTTCAAGTGGGGGGGACGACACACCCTGTCCCTGGGGCTGCCTGGCCACTGCACTTTGCCCAGTGGGCCGCACCTCTGCCTCGTCCCGACCAGCTGCCCTCCCGGTGCAAAGAAACAGGCTGGTTGGTCCCTGGGGCCCAGTCTTGGGTCCCTGGCCTTCCTGGGGGACAGTTCTGATTGTCAGGTTTTCTCGGGGGCTGGGCCCTTTGAGGTCTTGGAGTTGCTGTTTCCGGAAATATGCTGATGGGTGGGGGGGTTGGAGGTTGGTGGCTGCGGGGGCTCAGATTGTACCGGGCAGCCTTAGGCGCTGGAGTGTGGGATGGTCTGCTGTGAGGGTGCGGAGGATCGAGATTTAACAGGAGCCCCCTTTTTCAGGGGAGGGAGACCTGCACCCCCTGTCTTTGCTTCCTAAATTCCATCTCCCTAAAGATTAGAATCCTCTGCCGCTTTGTCGCGGCTGCCACCCCTGCCACCAACCCTCCAGGCCCCGCAGGTTCTGGGGTCATGTGATCCCTGTGCCCAGCACCGGAGTGCGGAGCGCGAGGCGGGGGGCTTGGCCGAAGGCCGCCTGTCGCCGCGCGCACGGTTAGATGGCTCCTAGGTTCCTGCGTGGAAAATGCCTTTACCTCTCCACCTTCCGGAGCCCGGGCTGGGCGTCCCGCGCGGGAGGGAAGGAGGTTGGGGGGGCCTCTGTGTCCTCAGCTCACCCTGTCCGGCGAATCCGCAGATCCGGGAGCTGTGGGGGAGGGGCGGCCGCCGCCCCCCGCCAGGCGGAAGGACGGACTGGCGGGAGGGGGGCCGCCTGGTGCCTGGCTCGGGCTCCTCTCCGCTTGGCTCGCCCAAGGCTTCCTTGCGCTCCGCAGCTTTGTGATGAGTTGGTGGTTTTTCTCCCTCTCTGCGGAGTTTTTTTGTTCTCTTTGGCCTGAGGTAACAAACACATTACACAGCCCCACTGGGAAAGGGAGAGAGCGTTGCCCTCGTCTTCAATCTGTCACCAAGCCTGGTCACCCGGCCCTGAGCCGGGAGAGATGGAAAGAAAAGGGACAGGGGCCGCGCAGCTGGATGAGGGGAATTCAGGCCAGCGGGAGGGCATACACCGGAGAAGCCGGGAGTTAGGGGGCCATAGCAGACCTGGGTCCTTTCCATCCAAAGAGTGTAGGTGTTTTATAAAAATATATTTGATCTGGGAGGCTGGGGCAGGAGAATCCCGAGCCCAAGTCCAGCTTGGGCAACTTATTGAGACCCTGTCTCAAAATAAAGATAAAAAGTAGGCTGGGGAGGTGGCTCTGAGAAGGCCCTGGGGTCCATCGCCAGTACCACACACAAATGCTTAAGACTTTTCTGAACTTTAAGAATAAGGTCTAAAGTATGTACAGCCAAGCACACACATTGTGTTAAGCTTTTTTTTTTTTTTTCTTTTTACACATCTGTGGCACTAAGGATAGAGCCCAGGGCCCCCACCACACGTAGCTAGGCTCCCAGCCCATTTTAATTTTTATTTATTTATTTATTTATTTATTTATTTATTTATTTATTTATTTTGGAGACAGGATCTCACCGAGTAGCTGAGCCGCCCAAGTTGGGCTTGAACTTGCAACCCTCCTGCCTCAGCCTCCCAGAGTGCTGGGATTCCAGGCGTAGGTTCTGCTTCTTCAGTATGTAGAAAGTCTGGCTCCTAGGCCGAGAGGCGGATCGGGAGCTGCTTCCCAGAGTCTCTGCCTGGATTCTTCTGCCGTGTGGTTTCGACTGTCACGCCTGGGGTCTGGGTGTCACCATTTAATGAAGGTGGCGATGGCCGGATTCTCTTCAGGTGGCCTGACATTGTTGGCTTCCGGGCCCTGAGATTGTAGCCAGGTACCCTCAGCTTGCGGGTACGAGTCTGCTCTGAAGGCAGCTGGCTTCCTCTTTATGACTCCCTGGCAAAGGAGACTCTTTTCCCAGCTTCTTTATTTTATTTTTATATTTGAGGCAGGGTCTTGCTCTGTAGTCCAGGCTGGTCCTGAACTCACGGTGAAGCCTGGGCTGGCTCGAACTCATGGCAGCGGCAGCCTCCTGCCTCGGCCTCCCGAGTGCTGGGATTCCAGGCGTGCGCCGCTACGCTTGGCTGTTCTTTGTGTGGTGCAGGGCCTGTGCGTCCTAGGCCAGTGCCCAGCTGCCCCTCAGCCATCTTGCTGGCTCCCAGCCCCAGAGTCCTTGTGGCTCCCTGTGATCTGTGTACAGAGTCACACTGCCGGCCCTGGTGCCCGGCGTCCTGTGCGTGTGTCCCATCGCCGCGCGCACTCTGCCTTCTCTTCATTGTGTAGTATTTTAAATTATATTTTTGAACATTTATTTATCTATTTATCCCGGTGCTGGGGATGGAATCCAGGCCTTCATACTGAGGTACAGCCCAGCCCTTTCTAGTTTCTGCTTTGGTGACAGGGACTCACTAAGTTGCTGAGTTGCCTGGGCTGGGCTTGAACCCGCCACCCACTTGCCCCCGACCCCCGCGTGCGGCCTGTGCAGCGCTCAGTCCTGACCTCCCGCGTGAGTGGCTCCGGGTGTGCCTCTGGGCACCTGGCCCGCGGCTGCTGCTGAGGAGCCCCATTCTCAGCATGGCCCACGGCTGTTTCTTGGTTTTGGTTAGAGTCGGGGTCTTGCTCTTGATCTGTAGTGCAAGTTAGTTCTGAGCTCGCCGTGGCCCAGGCTGGCCTCAAACTCGCAGCAAGCAGTCCTCCTGCCTCAGCCTCCTGAGTAGTGTTGGGATGACCACCAGGCATTAGGCGGAGCTGGGGAATCGACCCGGGCCCTGCACTTGCTAGGCAAGCTTTGCCCCGCTGTGGATGTAGGTGTGCCCCTTGGGGCTGGTGCCGGCGAGGGGCCTGCCCCCCCCCCCCCAGGGCGATCCACCAAGGCGGCCTACCTCCCCCTTCTCTGGCTCATCCGGTTGCCTCCCTCTCCCCAAGCAGGGAATGCAGAACGTGAGTGCGTCCGGGAGGGTCTCCCGCAGCGCCGCCGCTGTCTCCCATCTAGGACCAAGGAGGGAGCTGGGCCGTCTCGCTGAGCCACGTCCCGGCTTATTTTTACTTTTGATGTTGAGACTGGGTCTTGCCAAGGTGCTAAGTGCCCAGGCTGAGCTCGAGCCTGCGCTCCTCCTGCCTCGGCCTCCCGGTATGCTGGGGTGCTGGGCCTGCGCCACTGGGCAGCCTCCGGTCTCGACCACACATACCTCGGTCTTCTGTGCGTTGGAAGCCTGATTTCACTACTGCCGAGCTGGGCCCGGTGCCTGGCCAGGAGCTCAGCCCTGTCAGGGCAGTAGGCACCTTTCCCAGCTGCCCTGCGCCCCTGTTGCCTTTGCAGACCGCCCGGGCCCACTTGGCTCTGGGGTAATGGTTGTAGCAATTACAAGCGGTTGCCAAGGTCCGGGGCGCAGATCTGCACATCAGCACTCTGGGCCTCCTGAAGTACAGGCCGGTTCACTCAGCTTCTCGCTGGTGCTAATCCATGAACAGTCGAGTCACAGTGACACTGGGTCACCTGTAGGTATTCACTAATTGGCGAGCCTCCAGGTTTTTTTTTTTTTTTTTTAGGAGAGCCTTGCGTGTGTGTGCGCGTGTGTGTGGTACAGGGCATTAACCCCAGGGCCTTTGCACTGAGCTTCAGCCCCAGCCCATTTTTAGTTTTAATTTTTTTCTTTTTTTATGGCACTGGAGATCCCACCCGGAGCCCTCACATTGAGCTGCATTCCCCGTGCACGTTTGTTTTTGATTTTGAAACAGGTTCTCGCTGTTTCCAGGTTGCCCAGGGTGGGCTCAAACTTGAGATCTTCCTGCTTCAGCCACCCAGGATGCTGGGTGGCAGTACTATGCCACCAGGCCTGGCTAGGAAAGGCTATTTAAAGAGACTGATCTGCATGGGGATCAGGCGACCCTTGGGAGATCTAGGACACGTCACCAGGCTCTCAAGCTAGCCCTGAAACCCAGAATACTCTAGAAGGTCCTGCTGTTAAGGATGAAGGACAACGAGCCATGGTTCTGCCCATTGGTCAGCCGGGCTGGAGTGGCCGGAGGGGTAGACAGCCTGGGCAGGCATCCGGGCTTAGCTTCTTTGACCGTGTGGTGCACCCACAAGAATGAGCCCGTTCAGAGGCAAAGAGTCAGTAGAATGAAGTGTATACAAGCCTTTTTAAATGTACTGATATTCGTGTCTTTGGTGGTTCCGGGGTAGGACCCAGGGTCTCTGCCTCCGAGCGTTACCCTCAGCCCCGTGCGTCCTGGCGTGAGTCCCGGTGTGAGTCCCGGTGTGCGTTTGGGTGTGCTTGCCGGGGAGTTGTCCCACGCTCTTCATGGTGGGCCCTGACCCGTTCCCTGTCACCCAGAACTTGGCCGTGTACTGCTGTCCCCAGCTTCTGATGGATCAATTCAGGAATCTCAAATGGCGGTGGGCATGTGACAGGTATTCTGCAAATGCCCATGCTTGGCTCTTTCTTTTTTTAAATAGTACGGAGGGTCGAGCCCAGGACCTTTGCACTGAGCTACATCCCCAGCCCATTTTTATCTTGAGACAAGGTCTTGCGCAGTGGCTTAGGCTGGGCTGGAACTTGTGATCCTCCTGCCTCAGCCTCCCAGAGTGGTGGGACGACAGGCCTGCCCCATGGGGCCTGGCTTGCATTTATGAGAAGGGCCCAGGCCAGTTTCCAAGTTGTTTGTGCCACTTTACAGTCTCAGCTTTGTTATCCTCCTGAAAGCCCTAGGTTCCAAACTCCAGAGCCTGTTTGGCCTTAGGGGTCAAGGGTCAGGGGTCAGGGACCCAGTTCTGCAAAGGCTGCGGGAGCAGCCATGTTCGATGCCTGGCTGAGAAGGCAGAGCGGGCTGGGGGGTCCCTGAAGGGGTCTGGAGCTTGTGCCTTCACTAGAGAGAAAGGGGTCCCGTGTGGTGTGAGCTGTGTTGGTGCTCCAAGTTGCCAGTAAAAGTTCAGTCTCTGCCTGTCATCTTGGCACTCTGGGAGGCTGAGGCAGGAGGATCCCAGGTTCAGACCTGGTCTAGCGACTTAGGGAGACCCTGTCTCAAAATCAGAAATGAAATGGGGCCGAGGTGGAGCTCTGTGCAAAGGCCTTGAACTTGGTTCCCAGTACTGAGGGAAAAAGTTGCGCTCTGAGGCTGGGAAGTTCATGCCTTTGGCTCGGCTCATCGCCTTGGCAACTGCACTGTGCTTGGCACAAAATAAAGACAATAAGGCTTGTTGATTGAATGAAAGAAATGTCTGCCTTTCATCCATTAGCTTAATTATTAGCTTAACCTGATTTCCCCTTGGTGCCAGTGCTTTAGGGCCTAGGTGGGAGGGCAGGGGTTCCTTGGAATCTCAGGGCGCACGTGGCCCCTGTCTGTTGTCCCACAGAAGCAAGCCTACCTGTGCCATGTGGGCACTGAGGCCCTGCCGGGAAGGCTGCAGCCCAACCTGGCCAGGGATGCATTGCTGAGGACACTAAGTCAGCTTTTGGGGAAGGAGCTGGGCCCGGGAGGAAGGAGGGTTGCGAGTTCAAACCCAGCCTGCATAACTTAGTGATTTAGCAAAACCCTGTCTCGAAATCAGAACTAAAGGGCAGGCTGGGATGCATGTCAGGGTGCAGGCCTAGTGGCCAGCTGCGAAACAGAATTTAAAAGGGGACAGAGAAGAGGGGAAAGTCCCAGTGGCCTTGGCTGAGGGCGCCTCTGGCTCATGCCCTCCAGCAGCAGTGCCGTCCTGGTCAAGCCTCAGTTTCCCTGCAGGCGTGCTGTATTCTCGGGGGAGGTGGGAGCCCTTGGGAGCCACCGCGCCAGGCAGCGCTGTCTTGGGGACCTGGACTCCAGTGGGACTAGAGGAGGGATGGTGGTAGCCGTCTCCCTGTGACCGGCCAGCAGGCTCATATATTATTGCATTTTTTTGTGGGCCTGGGTGGAGGCAGGGCTGTCACTCCCACCTGCGTCCCCAGCGCCCGTGTTCATTCTCACGGTGAGGCGGGGTCTCGCTGGGCTTCAGCCTCCCGGAGGGCTAGAGCTGAAAGCCTGTGTCCCAGGCCCAGCCACCGTGGGACACTCTTTAAAGCAACTCTGGGACATCTCGCGTTGCCTGTTTCTTCTGGAAGCTTTCAGGGAAAAGAAAAAAAAAAACAGTACCTACTTGACCCATTTTTCTATTCTCTTTGGACTGAGATAAAATAAGCCCCCTCCTCCGTCCCTTCTCCCGTGGGTGACGAGGTGAGGGGGTTTGGCAGTGTGTAATTAGCTCCCTGGCTCCCCGCCCCCCGTGTCATCCTTCCATGCTAGCCCCAAGTCCAGCTCTGAATGTCCCTGCCAGCTTCGGAAGAGTCTGTGGCCACCCTTGTGTCCCGTGAAGACCCAACAGAAGAGCAGGGGTCGGGGCTCCACTCCACGCAGCCCCTCCAGCCCTGGCCCTGTCTCCCTAATGACATGGGAGAAGAGAGAACACGGGACGTTCCCGGGGAGGGAGCAAGGTGGGTGGACTGGGTGACTTGGGTTTCAAAAAACACAGCCGGTCAGCTCTGGCCTGAGCCTGGGGACCCGCTGGCCTGGTCGGCCTGGGCCTGTCTGCATTGGAGCTTCCTCTACAACTCCACAGTCTTGGGCAGACAGCAACACTGGTTGCTCCAGGGATGGATTCGGAAATACTTGAGAGGGAACAGGGCTGCAAAGATGGTACCAATGACCAGGGAAGGGGCAGAATTAGTTGCTTTTTCTTTCTGAAAAGCTGGAGGGGGTGTGTGTGTGTGTGTGTGTGTGTGCATGTGCATTCATGCACGCTTGTGTGTGGGGTACTGATTCCAGGGCCTTTGCACTATCATTACATCCCTAAACCGATTGTGTCTGTCTGTTTTATTTAACGAAGTTGCCCAGGCCAGGCTTGAGCTTGTGATCCTCCTGCCTCAGCCTCAGGCCTGTGTGGCTCTGAGTAACATAGCTGAATTAAGTCTGGATCCTTCCTCTGCCTTCTGCTCAGGCTGGGAGGAGCCGAGACCTCCGGGAAGGGGATGGTGCTTAGGCTGCACCTGCAGCGGGGAGGCGGCAGCCCTGACCTCTAGGCACCGAGTTACAGTCCCCACGAGGCAGCAGGAGGGAAACAGGACTTAGTCACTTACCTGCCTGGGGGTGATCGGCACAGGGAAAGTTGGGGGTCTCAGTTTAAGCCTTTGTATTGTGCTAGGGCTCGAGCCCAGGGCCTGTACTCCGAGCTGCCTGCCCATTCCTGATTTGGAAGCGAGGCTCTCTACGTGGCCTGGCTGGCCTCGCCTTGCTGTCCTTAAGTCTCAGCCTCCTAGAGTCCAGGGGTTACAGCCTGGCCTGCACCACAGGGCCTGGCTTAACCCAATTTGTGGAAGTGCTTTTCTGGTGGCAGAGTGCTTGCCTAGCATGCGTGAGGTCCTGGGTTCCATCCCCAGCGCTGAAGGAATGGACTTTGTAGGAATTTGAAGTCATTCCTAAGAATAAACTCACTGAGTTATCTTAAATGACATGCCGAGGTAGACCTAGAACCCGCTGTGTGGGAACTACGGGGATTCTGTCTTGTGGAGGCTTTTTTCTCTCATTTGTCTTTATCCTTTTACTTGTTTGATTTTATTTATTTATTTTTGCAATGTTGGGGACCGAATCCAGGGCTTTCACACCGAACTGCTTCCCCAGCCCGTTTTGTATTTTTTTTTATGATGCTGAAATAGGATCTCACTCAATTGCTAAGTGGCCCATGCTGGACTTGAGCTTGCAGTCCTCCTGCCTCAGCCTCCCATAGTGCCAGAATTATAGGCCTGCGCCAGCCTACTCGGCTTCAGATTCATTTCTTGTGGCAGGTCACTTACTGTATTTTTCTCTGCTGTATAGTATCCTGTGATGATTCAATGATTTCTCTTTCCTGAGTGATGGGTCTCTGGAAGGTTTACAGTTTTCAGTTGGATGGCTGTTTTCTCGTCTTGTCTGGGTAGTTGGGGCCAGCGCTGATGCAACAAGCCTGTCAACATTTTAGTGAAGAAATGGACAAAGGAATGAATGAGTGAATTCGTGGCAGCTGTAGGAGTCTGTGCGCATGAGACCTGGCTGAGGTTGTCATCGGTGGGGGTCACGAACCGTCGCGCTGTCTGCTTGTGGTTCTTGGGCAGGCGGACTGCTTGGTAGCCGTCTTCCCACCTGAGCTGTGCTGTGTCGGCCTGGGGTGTGAATGTGGCACTGGATGCGGTCACAGACTGGCTGCATGCATGAGCTGAGCGTAGGCTCTGGGCCAGGTGGGGTCCAAATTCCAAATCTGTGAGTCCCCAGCTCCATGACCTTACACACGTGACTGAGGTGCTCTCTTCTCTCTCTCTCTCTCTCTCTCTCTCTCTCTCTGTCTCTCTCTCTTTCTCTCCCCCCCCCCCCTTCCCCTGCAGTTGACCCCAGGGCCTTCACACTAAGCAACATCCCTGGTCCTTTTTAGTTCTTATTTGGAGACAGTCTACGTTTCCCAGGCTAGATTCAAACTCGCCACCCTCCTGCCTCAGCCTTGCTGAGAGCTGGAGATGCAGGTTGCACCAAGTGCCCGGCTCCATGTGCCCTCTCGCCCTGGTTCTCTTGCCTGTAGCCAGAAGACCCTATCCGGGTGTCGGCATCTTGACACTGAGCCCCAAGGCTATGAGGAAGAAATTTCTTTGCAAATTGTGCAGGGTGTGGCATTCTGTTACAGCCCCGTGAAACGGTCCTTGAGTTTGCCATGGGGATGCTGGCGAGGGCCTGTGGCGGAGGACGCGCGCTGCCTTTGTGCAGACGATGCGTCTAGGTGCGGAGCTTAGAAAGTATGTTCCGTGGCCACGCCCTGGAGCGTGGAGGGTGAACGTATTTCCGTGGCCACGTTTGGCTCCTCCTATCTAGTTTTTGCCTAATGCGTGGCACGCAGCTGGCACTATGTGGGTATCACTGCTCTGCCTCGCGACTCTGTAGGTCTCTTTAGAGCTTGAATAGGACCCAGGGCCTTCGCCCTGAGAGCTGCACCCCAGCCCCTGCTTTATTTTTGATTTTAAGACGGGTCTTGCTGAATTCCCCAGGCCAGGCTGGCCTCACGCTTGTGATCCTCCTGCCTCAGCCTCCCAAGGAGCTGGGATTCCAGGCCTGCACCGCCATGCCTGGCTTATCTTTGGTATTCTTTGGCATCTTTTTCTCAATCCATCTTCCTGGAGAACCAGCTCGACCTACGCCGCTCCAGGATGCAAGCCAGGGCCACAGCCGTGTCCTGTTGCCTGCTCTCGCATCCCACGGTCCCTGGGTCTGGGCTGATCCCCCGGCTGCTCAGCAGTTCTTGCCGTGCTCCTGATTGGCTTCCCAGCCCATTCCCTGTAGCCCAGTGCCAGCACCTCCTGTCCCCATCAACATCCCCTCCTCCCGCCTCCCTGCCTCCCTTTTTCTGGACAGGGCTGGCTTTGAAGACATCAGACCTTCCAAGTAGGACAGGCTTCCGGGAGGCCTTTCAAGGACTTTGAGTGTTTGGGTCTCGCACACATTGGAATAGTCAGAAATACTCATGAACCTGAAGTGCCTCTGGAAGAGTTGTTTAGGATGCAGCATTTTGATTATTTGGACTGCAGATGCTGAGGTTATGGGTCATGGGTGGGTGTTTGTGGTTTAGTGAGGCAGCGGGGGTCCCCTGCAGCAGGTGTGGAATGAGTGGTTTGGTGCATGGATGGGTGGACAGGTAGGAAGGATGGCTGGACTGTGGGTGGGTGGGCGGGTGGATGGATGGTAGGCAAGGCGTATGTAGGAAGACAGGTAGTTTAGCAGGTGACTAGTAGCAGAGTGGGCAAATGGCTGCTGACTGGGGGTGACCGGCTGGACTGGTGGCAGTGTGATGGGATGGAGGAACAGACAGGATGATGTTGAGAGGAGTTTGGCGCATGAGAAGATGGGGGGCCTGGGGTTGGCAGCGGAACAGCTAAGGTGAGTGTCACGCTTGGTGTCAAGCACATCTTCCGTGCTCTGTAAAACCCCACGAAGTTGTGTGTCTTTGCTGTAGAAAGCTCCGGGAAGGCAGGTGCCGGGATCTCGGCAGTCCGCACGATCTCAGGCAGGATTTGTGTACCGGCAATGGGGAGGACACTAAGCCACGGTGTGGGCGCCGGTTGGTACCGTTCTGGGGCACCTAGGTTGCTTCTTCCAGGATGGGGGCTGGAGGTAGAGTTCCTTGGATCTGGCTCCATGGGTGTATGGAGCCATCTGCTGCGCTGGCTGGGGGTTGGCTCCCTCGGACCACGCCGCCGCGTGCCAGCTCCAGGACCTGTCCTGTCTCCACCCAGCTCGTTCACATTTGCAGTGTTTGCTGTTCCTCCCGTCTGCGTCACAGTTCCCTGTAGCTTGCCTCAAGAAGTCTGTTCTTGTTGTTTATTGAATATCCACAGTCAAAGAAGAGGAAAGCACACCTAGAATGTCCAGTGCAAAAACAGTCTCCGAGTCTTCTCATGAGTGCCAACTCCTGCGAGCACAATTCTGTACTTGTAGGTATCCCCGGGAAGCCGTCCGGGCTGCCGTGTGTGGCTGCGCAGGTGATCCAGGCCCAGAGGCGGCCACTCCTACCTGTCAGAGCTGCAGAGTTTCCGTGTTCTGGTTGATGGAGGCTTAAGTATCTTGTTCTGACAAAATGAAGACACTGTGACAGATGGACCCAACCACTTGAGAAAGGGCCCGGAAGAACTTGTTAACACATGGTGATGGCGGAGCAGCCCCAGCTAGGAAGGTCTGGGCGCGGGGCGCTGTCCGTGGTGCTGATCGTTTTCAGGGTGCCGTTCTCGACTGCCCACAGCTTTCCAGGGCTGCCGTGGGAACTGTTGTCCCATTGTCTTTGATTCCTTAGGAGGGATTTTGAGACTAAGTGACTGGAATATTCGAGATGTTGGCGAGGAAGATCAGGGAAAGAACATTTCATGGGTTTGGAACTTTTCCTGGGCCTTGTGTGGAGTAGCGCTGTTGAACTGGGGACACATTGCTCACCTCCCCCGGCCCCGCGGGGAGTTTTGGGCAATGTCTGGAGACATTTCTGGCTGTCACAAACTTGGGGTGGGGGCGTGTTAGTGGCATCTTGTGGCCTGATGCCAGGAATGCTGCTAAACACCCTAAAAAGCACAGGACAGACTTCCCATGAAGAATTATTCCACCCCAGCCGGGTGTGGTGATGCAGGCATGTAATCTCAGCACTCTGGGAGGCTGAGACAGGACGATTGCCAAGTCTGACCCCAGCATGGGCAACTCAACAGCTTTTTGAGACTCTGCAAAACCCAAAACCCGGGGGCTGTATTACTCAGTGCCGAGGCTGTGTTCAATCCCCAGCACAGGGGCTGGGCAAAGGAAAAGAATTAGAGATGTCATTAACACTGAAGTAGAAAAATCCTGCTGTCACGGACACCCTGGGCTTCTCGGAGAGAAGTGGGTGGATTTAGGGGCTTTGGGTGACTTCAGTTGAATTTACAGCTTCTCTTGCTTGCTGGGTGTCTAAGCCAGTTTTCCATGAACTTTAGATGCCCGTGATCGGCTGGCTGCAAGCTTGCCTCCGCCAGATCCTTGGGTATAAATAGAGACGCGTGTGGCCGGCGCTGCCGGGATGGAAGCGCGGCCACCCCTCCTCTCGCCTCCGCCTCCTGTTGCCCAGTTTTTAAGTCGTGCCTCACTTGTCTTGAGCTCCTGGCAGAGTGAGCGTCGCGGGTGTAGACGGCAGCTCTGGAGTCTCTTGGTTCCCACGCATGGGGATGGTCCTGGGCAGAAACCGGAAATGGCTCCCTGGAGCAGATTGGCTTAGCCACGTGAGGAGTTTTTTCATTTGTTCATTCATTCATTCATTCATTCATCTTTGCATGCACGCCAGTGCGGGGTGGGGGGACAGGGGAGGGGAGGGTGAGGATTGGACAAGGATCGGATAAGGGGCGGGAGTCGAGATCCATGCAGATGTTGCTGCGTCCTGCCCTCCTCAGGCTCCCCTCGCCCACCAGTGCCTTCAGCACCCCCCCCCCCCATGCCACTTGGCTTTGTCTGCGACGCAGGGGATGGAGCCCAGCACCCTGTGTGTGCCCGGCAGGTGCCGTGCCTCTCAGCTACACCCCCAGCCTTTTGCTTTATTTACTTTTGTGGGGTTGAACCCGGGGTGCTCACACTGAGCTACACCCCAGCTCTTATTGATTGAATGTTTGGAGACAGGGTCTCGCTAAGCTGCTGAGCTGCCCAGATGGGGCTCAGACTTGTGGCCCTCCTGCCCCAACCTCCCTAAGTACTGGGATTCCAGGCCCATGAGAACAGGCCCAGCTGCTCCCCCATGGGAGCCCAGCCCCAGAGACCAACCTGGGCTGACTGTCGGGGTCTAGACGACATGCAACAGTTCTAAAAGTCACCCCGGTGCACCCCTTTCCCCTTCCCTGTGAGTCCTGGGGACCTGCACTGCCCGGTGTAGCACCCACACGCTGTGCGGGGCTGCCTCTGCTTAGAGACCCAGTAAAATCAGAGTGTCGAAAGCAGCGTAGCCTTCGAGGGTGCTGGCCCCAGGGCAGGCGTCAAGCTGCCCCGCAGCAAGTGGGCACCGTCCTGCAGAGTGCAGATCCAGAATGTTCTGTCACTCACAGAATTCTGGGACCTGATACCAGCCACCCAGAGCCCCCAGAGGAAACCTCTCTGGAAAGCTTTACCCTGGCGCCCTGCCCACCCGGCCCGGTGCCGTCCTGGCCTGCACTGCAGTGGCCGTCCCCAGGGGGTCGCCAAGGCTGGGACAGTGCTGACGCCCGCCTCCCTGGGTGTGGTGAGGCCAGGCCAGGGCTGCCCACCCTTGGGCATGGAGATTCTTTAGGAAGTTGGATGGAAGCTTGATCTGCATTTCCAGCTGCTCCTGTCACTCACGTGGAGCCCGCCTCGGGTCTGATGGGGGGGGGGGGGTAGGTTGTCACCAGAGCCTGGCAGCAGTGGGCGCATCAAGCTTAGAGGGATTGAGGCCTCAGGCTCCTCGTGAGAATCTCATGCTTGGTGAGCTGGGGTGGCCACGCTGGCCCCATCTCCCCCGCCCCACTCTGCCTTCCCAGTGGAAAAACTGTCTTCCACAGAACAGATCCCTGGGTGCCAGAAGGTGCTGGGGACCTCTGCTGTAAGGCTCTGCCGGAGTTGAAGGATTGTGCCATGTGGGTGTCTCAGCAGAGAGACAGTTGTTGGTGCTGTGTGACCTTGGGCACACCACTTACCCTGTCTGAGCCAGTTCTTTTGGGCTTCAGTGAGGTAGTGACCTGGGGCTGAGCAGGGTGCCTGAGACACGGGCAGTGGCACTGCTGCCACAAATAAGTGTGAAGTTTTAAAAAAGGGGCTGACAGACTTTCAAGTGGATTTTGGCTTGGGCTTTTCTTTCTGCCTTTAAAAAAATTGAGGTACTGTGCTCGTCACATCGCACTGACGATTACCCTTACTCCTTTTCTGGGACGGAACAGGGCCCTTGTGGAGCTGGGCGGGCGCCCTCCCACGCGCTGCACCCCCAGCCCAACCGTTTGTTACAAGTCTAGTTTCAGCCAGGCATAGTGGTGCAGGCCTGTGATCCCAGGCCTTTGGGAGGCTGAGGCAGGAGGATTGCAAATTGGAGTCCAGCCTGGGGAATTTAGGGGCTTAGTGAGACCCTGTTTGAAAATAAAAAATTAGCACAGGCTGAGCACATTGCTCATTGAGCTGCATCCCCAGTACCAAAGGAAAACCAGTGCAGTTCAGTGTCACTGGGGACATCCTCAGGGTTATGCAATTGTCACCTTTGTTTGGTTCTAAGATGTGTTTGTCACGCGGATTCGTCCAGTTAGACGGTGCCTCTACCCTCCCGGCTCTGGCAGTGAGCCGGACCGACCGCCCCTCCTGTCCTTCCCGGGTCGCCCTAGTCCCCACCTGGGTCTTCACCCGCCCAGCCTCCGTGTTCCGGGCTCCTGGGCCACCGCAAAAGAGAGGGCTCATCCCAGCCGGGTTCCTACTTGTTAAATATTTCATGAACAAGAGCCCGAGCCAGCACCCTGGGGTGCCTGATGCGAGGTGGGTGAGGGGCGAGAGCCCGGCGGCACCCTGGAGCCCGGAGTTGTGCCTGGGTCCTCGGGACCACGTGCGCCTCTCTGTCCCAGTGCCTTTCACTCACTTGTCGGTGTTTGTGCTGGGTATGGTGCCCAGGGGCCGCACGCGGAGGTGCGTCCTCAGCCCACTAATCATCTCGTAGGACAACAGGGTCATACTATGTCCGTAAATGGCCCACGTTGGGCTCAGACCCTCAGTCCTCCTGCCTCGGCCTCCTGGAGCGCCAGGATGACCGGCGTGCGCCAGCTTTCCCGGACCTTGCCCCGTGTTCTTTAGCATTGTTTTTGGTTCTGAATGGCCACCTAAGACCTACTTGTGAAAGGAGAGATAGTGAGAGAGAGAGAGAGAGAGATTGAGAGAGAGAGAGGAAAAGCGGGAGGAAGAACAGGGACACTTGGCGGCTGGGGGGGACGGGACACGGGTGGGGACAGGGGGCACGCGGCCTCCCCACCCACATCCGCATCACCCCTGTCTGTCCACACAGGCCCCGCCCATTTTCATTTCCTGCATCTGTTATCTCTTTCCTGTCTGGGTACCTGCCCCTTTTCTCTGTCCCGCCATCAGCTGACCCTCGGGGTGGGTGCGTGCGGGCCCGGGTGTGAGGGAGACCAGCCGACAGGAAGAGAGAGATGGGATGAGAGACCCAGACAGAATGGGGCAGAGACGGCGACGAAGCGACAGGAATTGACCGAGATTGACCGAGAAGGAGACTGACGGAGGGAAAAAAAGGAGAGATAGAGAGAGACCAAGGGAGGCATAGAAACGGGGGAGACAGGGATAAGAAGAGGGGAGGGTAGAGAGAGGATCCTGAGAAGGAAGCCTGCGCACAGAGGAGCAATGTGCAGACGCCTGTGTGACCCACACATCCATTTCACAGGGGCCCAAGGCCCTGGGCCACCCTCCCCTCAGAGCCCCAAGCGCTGCTGGACCCTGCTTCCTTCCCTGCTGAGTGCGGCGCCACCGTGGGGGTGCCCATCCCCCACCTCCCTCCACGCCTTCCCACCTGAGCCGACGGGATGTGCTGTGTGTTCTGTGGTCTTGAACTGTGTGTGCAAAGATATGTCATGTGAGTTATTCTGTGTGTATGTGTGTGTGTGTGTGTGTGTTTTAAGTTAGCGGGCCCTGGTCACCCAGGGTCCCAGTGTTACTTTGGGGAAAGTGGCGCCATCTTGCCACTGCCTGGTGAGCTGCGTGGGGCTGTGGTGAACGCATCTGCAGTGTGGTGGCCAGACCCCTCCTTCGCCACCAACCAAGTTTGCTTACGTGGGAGGAACATGGCTCCCTCCCTGCGGGGGCTGCTGGGTGCAGACGGTGTGGGCTGTTGGTTTCTAAGAGTAGCGGGCCTTTGGTGCAGTAAACCCGTGCCCGACGTGCCCTGGCGTTCCCGTGCCTCCACCTTCCCAGCACGCTGACAACATCGAGACTTGTGGCAGGAGCCTTTCTGGCCGGGACGGGGTGACTTTTCTTCCCTTGTGTGTCCACTTTGCGCCCTCTGGTCACAGACGAGAGTGCGCGTTTTCGTCTTTGTTCGCTGGTCATCCGTCTCTTTGTGCAGTGTTGCTCTGCACCTGTCCTCTTTAGCTGGGCTGCTTGCTGTCTCTCTCGTGGGGGTTTGTAGCTGATCTGCCTGTACTCTGGCATCCAGTCTGCCGTTTCTTGTGGCACGCTGGGTTGGAGCTCCCCTGGCTCTGCCTCCTGATTACTTTTTCATCACCGGCAGTCCTTGGTTTCAATGTGGTTGCACTTAACATCTTTTCCTTTACAGTTTCTGGGTTTGCCATCTTAGTTGATGCGTGCGTGCGTGCGTGCGTGCGTGCATCCGTTCCTGTGGGTTGGAGCCAGGGCCTTCCACATGGGTGACGTACATCCCCACACCTTTTCTTATTTTATTTTGAGAGTGGCTCTCACGAAGTTGCCCAGCCTGGGCTTAACCTTGAGGCCCTCCTGCCTCAGCCTACCAGAATGCTGGGATTAGCGGCCTTGTGCCGCCAAGCCCAGCATAGGGAGGGCTTTTATGCCTGGCATTAGGTGTGCCCCCGTTGCCTTTTTATCCCATGAGGCTTGTCCCAGCATCACTTTTTTAGAAGGTCACACTTGCCCCAGAGGTTGGCAAGAGAACCACCCCTCTCATGGTGTAACTCCTGCCCCCTTCTGCCTCCTGGGGTTCGCGCCATGCCTGTCAAAGCATATGCTTCTAACGAGAATCCTCTGTGTGCTAGGTAGTGGGTTGCTATGATGGCCACGCAAAATGCCATTGTGTCCCCGTGGAGTTTGTCTGTCGAGGATGACCAATAAATAGCAGCTGCCGCCTGATTGACAGTTACAGATCTCGCTGCCCCGCGGAAAGGGGCAGGTTGTGTTTATTCTAAAAGAAGCAAATCACTTCCAGGCTGGGGATGTACGTCAGTCAGTGGCCGGAAGCACACTGTGTGTGTATAAGGTTCTGGGTTTGATCCCTTGCACCGAATAAATAATATAAGTAGATAGGTTGGTCGGTAGGTAGGTGCTAGGTAGATACGGGGTTGATAGTGTTAAGGAAGTGGTGATGTGCTGAGTCCTCAGTGGGATTCTGCTACAGTCAGGGTTTGGATGGTGAGAGATGTTCTAGCTCAAGGGGACAGCATGTGCAAATGCCCTGCAGCAGATGCTTAGGAATATGATATTTCTCCTAAAGTCAACGTCAGCCCACTTTAGCCTCAATCCAGTGACCATATGTCTGTGCACAGTGCCACTAAGTGCTCCATGGAGGTGGGTTGGAACAGGCAGAGAAGAAAGAGGCCAAGAGACCAGTGAGGAAGCGACTGCACTCCTTCAGGGAAAAGCCAGGCTGCTTCGGACGGGGATGATGGACAGAGAGATGGAAATCATTGATCAGGCTGAAAGCTATTTTAAGTTGGCATGACCCCCCCCCGCCTC